>CM040620.1:76385583-76582419 GCA_022817965.1 Solanum lycopersicoides
ATATGCTAGAATAGATAAACCTAAAGTGTAATGGAAATGTCTAATGTATATGAATGCTGCAAAACCAAAATCAAAGTTTATTACATGGATTCAACTTCACGGGGAAGATGCTGACGACTGATAGACTGAGCAAATGGGGTCTAGATGTAGAGAAAACATGCTGCCTATGCCAGATGCACGAGGAATCAAGGGAGTGTTATTAACATGTACTTGTAAGGTTAGTCAAATACAGAAACAAAAATAAGATGAAGTAGACAGAAAACAAAATAATTTGAGTCCACAAAAATTACTGTGTCTTTCTTAAAAATTTAATCCTCTTATTGTACCCGAGTTTACGGATTAGTTTCTACCAAAATAAAATGGATTAATCCTGTTAAAGAAATAGCGATAGCTCAAACTTCTTTAACTTCAGCGAACTTAAGAACAACAACAAGTCACACAGACTCAGTCGATCAACACTTTGATTTTTGAGAGAAAATATATATGCAGAGAAGGAAAAAATTTCAGTTTTTGAAAAAACAAAAAATGACTTCCTTTTATAGCCATTTTCAGCAAGAAACGTGTTTGTTCATAGAAATCTGTTGAGAGCCGTTTTATTCAGAAAGTTGCGTCTTTTGAAAAAAATAACAACTTTTCAAAATATGTGTTTGTTGGGAAAGTTAATTTTGTTAATTAACTAACGTCTTGAATTAATTTATAAGAGATAAGATTGGGAAAGTTAATTTTGTTAATTAACTAACGTCCTGAATTAATTTATAAGAGATAAGATTAACATGATTAAATTTTGTCCAAAATATTTATCCAAATTCGAAGACGACGGCGCGAAGGGCACCTTCTTCTTAGCTCTTTGAGAAGTAAAGGAAGTGTTTCCTTATATAAGGACAACAATTTCCCTTTCTTTTGCCGATATGGGAGAAATGACTTTTCATTTGAACTTTGCAAATAACTTTTTATTTTCCCTTCAAATTGGTTCCCTCACTTTTCCATATTCTTTTTTTCCATTCACGCTTTGCTAATCTCAACATGGAGCACCTCTTTGCGCAATGTACTTGTGTGAGCATTGTTGTGATGTAGCATGCTAAGATTTGTAATGTTCTTTTGGTGATTAATGGAAAGCTAGTTACCAAAAAAAAAAAGTTTGATCTTTTTTTTATAGTAGATATTTAAAATATTTTTTATCAATAAAAAATATTTATATTAAAAGTACATTGATATTTGTTCTTTTTCGTAGTTTTACATTTGAAAGTATTTTTCTGAAAAGATTAACCAAACACAATTCGATTATCAAAAAAAATTTTTAAATGAATTAGTCAAACAAAAATTATTCTTTTTTCAAAAACACTATTTTAAAAAGCTATTTAAAAAAATTCATATTTTTAAAAATAAATAAATTTTAATAATGATGTCAAACATGCATCTCAACTGTATAAATTTCTGCAAGTCAATGATAAAAATAATGGCATAATTAGGTAAGAATTTGTTATGAGGTTAAGTAATAGTGAAATTTTATTCCTAAGTTTAAAGTTGTTAAATTTTTAAAATCAATTATTAAGAAATATTGTTTTATATTTTAATTTTAAAATGCAACCCAAAAATAAAAAGGTGTTCAAAATCTTTTTTTGAGGTTTCACGCAGAATAAATAAGTTAGAATCTTTTTTATATTGAAGTCAACACATAAATAATCCATACTTGCTAGAATATTGTATTTAGATATTTGATATCAATCATTGTGATTGTCTGTACAAAAAACATACTAGAGGATGAATTCTCAAACAAATGTCAGGTGTGACCTAAGTCAATAAGAACACAAATATACAATATAATATGAAGCTTTTTCTTAATATCAAATTGAGACATAGTCCTAAGAGAAATATTAAATTCATAGGACATGAGCTGAGAAATGACTTTCACTATAATTAAACCATACCCGTATCAAATGGCATGTTGATTCTCCTTTCCCAAGTTTTCCAATCTTCCCAAAATTTGATACTATGATAGCTTGTGAAGTCTTTTAAAATAGTGCATAAAAATCAAACATTGCGAACTACAAATATACGAGAGATGTGTAGGAAACTCATGGTCCCTTAAAATATAAGGTTTATTTTACTTTGCTTAAGTTAAGAAGCTTGTAATTATTTTATTTTCTCTGGTTCTAATTCATTGAATTCAAATTATCGGTAAGAACCCATTTGGATTGGCTAAAAAAAAAAAAAAAGTAATTTTTAAGTCAAAAACAAAAGGTCAAACTTAAATGACTTCTAAGCAAAAAATAAAAAGTATGGAGAGACCTACATTGATTTCTGACTTATTTTAAGTTAATTTTTACCTTGTCAAATACTTCGTAACTTATTTTAAGTCATTTTAACTTTATGTTAAGTTATTTTTTATATTTGTCAAGTCAAAAACTGACTTAAAATGAATTTGATCAACTTTTAAATCAATCAAACGGGCTCTATAAGTTGAGTCACCTATTTCATTGGGTCAAAGTCACAAGATCAAAATTGGTCCAAAATCCACCAATTTCATGTCCAATTTTTCTAACCCGGCCCAATTTGTTTATTTCCTTAACCCACGCGCAAACTTTCAGTTATCAAAATAACAGACGCTCCGCTCCCTCATTCTCTTCCTCACTTCGTCTCTTCAGAGAAGAACGAACAGACGATACCATTGAACCCTAGAAACCATACAAACCGAAGAAACCATACAAACAAAGCTCATTCCATCACCCTTCGAATTCGTTACAAATTCAGCCCTCGTGTTGAAGCTTTTAGAGAAGGGCTACTGGGCTATCATCTCCTCTATTTTTATCAAAAATCTTCTGTAAAATCAGTACGAATTCACATACACGGATAGAGATCTCAGTTTTCATTCAGGTTTTGATTGCCTCCGAAGAAGGTATGTCTCTCATTCCTATTTCTAAATAGTATTTTCTTGATTGATTTGTACAATTTTTCTTATTCTTAGATACTATTTTCTGTCTGGGCTAGAAATTTCCAAAGAAGGTCTACGAGCATTTCTCAAAAATCTGTGCCAAAGTCACTACGAATTCATACCCAAGACTCATAGCTAGATGTCACGGACTTAGAGTATTTGCTAAGACTCTGTGCGGCACTTGACAACTTACTCACGAATCTTTCACGATCTTGTAAGTTCAAGTAAGCCTTTAAAACTAAGATCGCTAAGAGAATGAAATGAAGACTTAGAGAATTTTGGAAGAATTGCTTGGAAGAAAGCTTTACAACTTGCTTGCTTGTATGGATTTACAAATACGAGCCCACCTATTTATACTACTTCCTAAAGGCTAAAGTGTAAATAAAAATTACTTATAAGTCTCTAAGTTATTTACACTTTAGTCTCTATTCTAGAAAAGTCTACACTTTCTAGAATATGCCAAATCTTTCAAGAAAATATCTAAATTATTAAGGAATTCTCTAGTCTTCTTTATTAATCTAGAAGGTTCTAGAGTTCTCCGCAAACCTCTGCACAACTCTAGACCCTTCCTCCCCTATCCGGATGCAAAATTTAACTTTGATGTGGCGGGATGTGACACTCTCCCCCACCTATTGATGCGACGACCGCATCGCATCGTCACTTCATCAGCGACCGAGTCTTATCTTCTCGTACGCGCGACCAATAGTCCATTGACTCGATCAATGCCCTCGCGCAACTCATTCAATTGCTTCTTTATCTTCTCTATCTTGGCCTCACGATCTACCTCCTTCCTAGGAGACAAGCGCCTCGACGGTTTCCTTGGTATCACAGTATTATTATCCTTCCTCGTGCGTGGTGGCGAGGCTCCTTTTGCACCATTGTCTTCTTCCGAACTTGCAATGGTGGTTGCGAATGTCGCCCTTTTTTTCTTATTGTTTTTCTCGAGCTGCATGGCCGTTAGTCGCACTTGTCCTTCTGTCTTTGGTGCTTTACTTAGGGGAACCATGCATGTTCCTCCTTGCTCCATGACCAGAAGTCGTTGGAGGTAAGGATCGATCATTTAACTTGTCTTATGCTTGTATTCCATTTTGGTGGCTATCATGCTACCATATTTTTCAACTTTATTTTCCATATTTGCTCAATCTTCCGTTGCTCTCTTTCATAATTCTTTAATATCTCCATTTGTGTTGGATAATTCCTTGTAAATCGACACTTATTTTCTTTTGCCACATATCTACTTAGTTGATATTTTCTTATTATAATGCAATATTTTCTGTAAAGAAAGATTAAAAATATTAGTATTAAAATTAAATAACAACTTAATATATAATGATATTTTTCTCTTATCAGTATTCTTGCCCACAATCAACATATCATCCACATACAACAAAAGGATGATAAAATCATTGTCAGAAAATTTTTGTACAAATACGCAATGATCTGAAGAAGTCCTCTTATAGCCTTGCTCCCCCATAATAGATTCAAACTTCTTGTACCACTGTTTGGGAGCTTGTTTTAGGCCATAAAGACTCTTTTTGAGTTTGCACACAAAAATTTCTTTACTTTCTACTTTGAAGCCCTCAGGTTGTTCCATATAAATCTCTTCTTCTAAGTCACCGTGAAGGAAAGCCGTCTTCACATCCATCTGCTCAATCTCTAAATTAAGACTAGCAGCCAAACCTAGAACTGTGCAAATGGAGGACATATTCACAACAGGAGAAAATATTTCGTCAAAATCAATACCTTTCCTTTGACCGAATCCCTTAACAACCAATCTAGCTTTGTACTTGGGCTTCAAGTTGTGTTCTTCAACTTTAACTTTGAACACCCACTTGTTCTTCAAAGCTCTCATGCCCTTGGGCAATTTTACCAACACATAAGTGTGGTTCTCATGCAAAGACTTCATCTCGTCTTGCATGGCTTCAATCCACTGATCCTTGTGCTCATCTTCCATGACCTCCTCATAACATTCAGGTTTTCCCCCGTCAGTGAGTAACACATACTCTTTGGATGAATAACGGGAGGAAGGAAACCGCTGTCTTATGGACCTCCGAAGCAGAATATTTGATTCGTCCACAACTTCATGAGCAACAGGATTATCAATAACAATATCATTGTTATTATTAACATCAACATGTTGATTCGACACATGATTCTAGGCGTCACCATGATTATCAAGCCCAACAACATCATGCACACTTGTGTGAGGAACGTTATCATGATGAACTATACTATCAAAACTTAAAGATTCTACCGTTTCCGCTTTGTCAATATCTTCAATTGTTTGATTCTCCATGAAAATAATATCACGGCTTCTCACAAGTTTCTTTTCAATAAGATCATATAGCCTGTAACCAAATTCATCTAGGCCATATCCAATGAAGATGCGTTGCCTTGTCTTGCATCTAACTTTGATCTCTCATCTTTCGGTACATGTACAAAATCTTTGCAACCAAATACTCTCATATGGTCATAGGTAACATCCTTTCCATACCAAACAATATTTGGTACATCACTTTGCAAAGCAACAACAGGAGATAGATTAATAACATGTGCAGCGGTTAATAAAGCCTTACCCCAAAATGAGTTCGGCAACTTTGCTTCAGAAAGCAAACATCTAACTCTTTCCATCAAGGTCCTGTTCATCCTCTCAGCCAAACCATTAAGCTGAGGAGTCTTGGGAGGTGTCTTCTGGTGTCTAATACCTTGATGCTTGCAGTATTCGTCAAATGGTCCACAATATTCACCACCATTATCATTACGAATGCATTTCAGTTTCTTTCCAGTTTCTCTTTCAACTGAAGCTTGAAACTGCTTAAAGACACCTAACACTTGGTCTTTAGTCTTCAAGACATATACCCAAAATTTTCTCGAGCAATCATCAATGAAAGTGACAAAGTAGAGTGCACCACCCAATGTCATTGTCTTCATTGGACCACGTAAATCAGAGTGCACCAACTCAAGCAACTCTGTCTTTCTCGAAGGGGGGTAGGACTTAAAGAAAACTCTATTTTGTTTACCAGCCAAGCAGTGCTCACACTTTTCTAATTTAGCACTTTGGAAATTTGACAATAATTTCTTCTTGGCTAGAACATTAAGTCATTTCTCGCTGATGTGACTAAGCCTCTTGTGCCATAATGTTGAAGAGCTATCGCTCTCAACCGCATTCACCATATCAACACAAGCAGAGGCCGTAGTCCAGTATAGACCACGACGTTTGTTACCACGAGCCACAACCAAGGAACCTTTAATGAGCTTTCATTTTCCATAACCGTTGGTACTAACATATCCTTCATCATCTAGGCAATTTTCATTTTACATCTTCTTTAGTTTCCTCTTTGTTTTTGTTTTCCCTCTTCAACTTCATGCAGAACTTCTTTGTGTGCCCTTTTATGCCACAATGATAGCACTCAATATCCTTAAGTCTGCCTTTGGATTTGCTCCTATTTTGTTCTCTATACTGAGAACCACGAGTTTTGTTTCTCCCCCTGGGGCCAGTTATCAGGACATTCGACGAAGAAAAACCTAAAGATTTTCTTCTCATCTCTTCGTTCAAGACACTACTCTTGGCGGAATCCATAGAGATCACACCATCCAGAGCAGAATTTGACAATGACGTTCTAAATGTTTCCCAAGAGTCTGGTAGGGAACCAAGTAGAAGCAATCCTTGAATTTCTTCATCAAATTTGATGCCTATAGCAGATAATTGGTTCATGATTCCCTAAAAATTATTCAAATGGTCTGTCATCGGAGAACCATCATGATACTTCAAACTCAACATCTGCTTTATTAAAAACATTTTGTTGTTGCCAGTCTTCCGAGCATACAAACTTTCAAGATGCTCCCATAGGGTTCGAGCATGTGTTTTCCCAAAAATATGGTTTAACACATTATCGTTGACCCATTGCCTAATGAATCCACAAATTTGTCTGTGCAACAGATTCCACTCTTCATCTGTTTTATTATCAGGCTTTACAGTGGTAAATACTTATTTGTAAAAATTCTTAACATAAATCAGATCTTCCATTTTTCTCTTCCAAATGACATAATTAACACCATTCAAAGTAACCATTCTACTTGTGTTGGCTTCCATTGTTTTCCCAAAAAATATAGTTATCACAAATCAAAGTAAATCTTTTATGATGTGGAAGTTCAGACTGTGCTGCAACCACAGAGCATACTCAGATAAAACCTTGGCTCTGATACCACTTTGTTGGGAAAACGCGGACAAGCACAAAAATATATATGGTAAAAATATTGGAAATAAAATGGGAAAATAACGACACTAAGAATTTTACGTGAAAACCCTTCTGAATAAGGGAACAACCACGGGCCAAGAGGTGCAATTGATATTACTACAGTAAGGAATTTTACACTGTGTAGTCACGAATACAATAATCAAAGTAACTACTACACACTCAAAATGAACAACACTCTTTTGATTTTCGTCTTACTAAAATATCGCTTACACTCTATTTTTCATCTATGGAATACCTCACTTTGCTCTCAAAATAGTTTTTCTCTCTAACTTGGTGTGTTTTAAAAATAAGCTAATGAGCTCCTTTTATAGAAGAAATTTGCAGATACAAATTTCACTACCATCCACAACATGTCAAAGTTGTGCCACCGAAAGTTTTTAATTGTTGTGTTTCTCAACATTTGCTGTCACTACAATTTGCCAACCTTGCCAACCATTGACAATTGTACGCAGCAATTGTTGAAGTCAATAGTGGCATAATGGGGCTGGACCCCACAAATCAAACTGCGATTTGCCTACTCTCTATGTTCTGTACCACTTGTAAGTGTATAAACACACTATGATGCGATGTAAATTTCATTAGCTATTACAAAGTTTTACGCAATACATTATCTTCAAATTTCTTTTGGTATCAGAGCTTTAAGCTTTTCTTTCGCTATAATTCTTGACTACTAAAACTCTGTTTTAGAAACCAAATGACATATGCTTCCAACTCGCTTTCAGTCTCTTCACTTCACCATCTCATTGCTTCAGTCTCCATCAAACTCGATCCCTCTAGTTACCTGATATGGAGGACTCAAATAATATAATGCAACTAATTAAAGTCACGAGACTAGCCTATCTCGTTCACGATGAAGCAAAAACAGTTGCCACTTCTAGCAGTGGCAAATCCAGTGATACATGTAGTGACAGTGATGATAAGGAGGCCGGAATTAAGCAAAGCATAAAATAAAAACATTGGCTTTCTCAATTGATTTGAAGCAAAGTATAGAATAAGAACATTGCCTTTCTCAAGAAGAAATATAGGTTTTGTGTGTTACAGGGTAAAATAACAGAACAAAAAGTTGCAGGATCTTGCAAGAAAAGCTATCTGAGTATGCTCGTAATAAAATAAACAATATAACACCATTCAAGCTTAATTTTCTTGTGCATCTTCTTATTTCTGGCAATTATATATATGTACGATTTCAATTGCAACAGAACACATCATTAACATTATTTCACAAGTTCATCCAACAAGTCTAATTAATGGCACATTACAGGGATAACATAGGAGAGACTAATTTGACAAGTTCAGTCAATCCAGTATACGAAGATATTGAACCTTCATCCGGTTGGATAGAGGATGTGGAAAACCATTATCTTCTTATTGATCTCCCTGGTATTCATACTTCATTCTTTCCTTGTTTTTGCTTTCGAAAAAAATCTGCTTTTCAGTTATCATTTCGATTGTAATTTACAAATTTTTGAGTCTGGGTAATGTGTTTTAACATAAATTATTCAATCAATCGTTAGTCGTTACCATTATCTGCAGTGATTTAACTTACCAATTATGATATTAATTTATTTTGTTAGAAGGATTCAAAAGGGAGGAGGTGAAGCTTCAAGTTGACACATTTGACAATATAAAGGTAAGTGGAGAAAAGAAGGTAGGCGAATATAAATTTATTCGCTTTCAAAAATCAACAAAAGCACCTGAAAAATCGAAATCTGAGAATACCAGTGCAAGGATTGAAGACGGGATTCTGTTTGTGATCATCCCAAAAGAATTACCAGAAAACAGTGAACGCGACGAGGCAGCATTTGCTAGCTCTGGTCATGAAGAGAATCAACAAGAGGAAATTGAAAGTTCGAAAGATCATGATACAGAGGAAAAAGAAAATGATAAACAGGGATCGAATGGGGACGAAGAATTTCATGATGCAAAAATGGCGAAAAAATGGCACGAGGTTTATCCAGTGGCAGCAGGAAAAGAAATTCTGAAGAAGAACAAGACGATTGTAATTACAGCATTGCTAGCATTTTCTTTCGGGGTTTACGTTTCTCAAAAATGGCAGTCAAGTAAAATCGATTAAGCTTCGTGACTAGTCATTCTCTAATAATTCAATTACTTATGTACATAAACATATTCAACTTGCAATGAACATCACAAATAAGTTTGTTGTTCAAAACTATCATTTAATTTTGTGAAATGATTTCATAAAATTGCATTTCGAAAATGTAGTGCACTTTACAAAAGTTAACCAGATATATTGGCATAACAGCTTTATAGGACAAAGCATAATATCCATGTCAATTGGAGGTAACTAGGGACTTATTTGATTCTGATTGTAACAAGAGAAAAATACACTAGAATAAGCATAAGTTCAAAGTTGAATTTTATCTTAAAGGGACCTGATTCCTCATGAAACCTATCCACCAATACAGAAAAGGCACAAACTGTTTATACTTATTACTTTATCCCGATTCGTTGAAGGAAAAGTTATTGATAAGTAAACAACGTCTCACATTAATAATTGTGTAGCTATCGTGAAAAATCACGTAGACTTGACCTAAAACGAATAATATTACACCATATTAATAATATCTTTAATTGTTTTAGCACTATTGAAGCTTCTTCGGTTCGTGTGCTAGAACAGTAGGCTGAAGAACCCACAAAGCTATAAAGGGGACAGAATCCCCATTTTTGTTTAGTGTGAGCATAATGTAATATGTGTGTAATCTCCATAAGCATGTTCTTATTTACTACTTTTCAAGAGACAATTTAGGAGCACTAATTCTGGAAGTTTTGTTGGTTAATTCCAACATTATGGTGAAATTAGGGCAATTTTTTAAACTTTAGTCTAGTTAAACACAACTATTACAGGTATAATTTTTTAATACATAGTAGTATATAGTGGAAACATTACTCATAAAGTGGGATGAAATTCGAAGTTTGAGGATACAATTAGTGGGACTCAAAATTAACTTTTCTAAGCTATAAAGTAGACTAAGGACTACATAGAGCAACGTCCTTGTTATATTATATATGGCTCATATAACCATGTAATTTGGATTTAAAATTTGTATTTGTTTATGAAATTTGATCACAACTTTGACTTCAATTTGAAATATTGATTTCAAATTGTAAATTCACCTAGGAGATAGGATTTCAATTTTCATGTTTGTGATTTCATTTTCTTAAAACTCTATCATAAGTTTGTATCTTGAAAAAAACAAAGTTATTTTAAGTTATATACAAAACATCCATACTTTATCTAGTATAAAGTGTTAGGATTATATCAAAGAATAATTAATTACTACTATTGTTGATTTATTGAATGAGTGGTTCTTTGTAAAATTAGATATATTTGAAAGTTTTTTTAATAACAAAAAATTATTTATAAAAGACACATTATTAATATTATGACTTAAGATATATATTTCCCTACTTATTTTAAAATCACTTGAATTTTCTATAATTTTAACATAATTTTTTTATTTTATTAATTATGACATATTTAAATTAAGTGGGTGTTTGGATTGGCTTAAAAGTTAGTCAAACATATTTTTAAGTCAGTTTTTGACTTCTGAAACTGTTTGACAAATATAAAAAAATAATTTAAAATAAGTTGAAAAGTGTTTGACAAGATAAAATATAATTTAGAATAAGTTTAAAATGACTTAAAATAAGTCAAAAACCAAAAGAAGGTCTCCCCCACCCCACCCACCCACCCAACCTTTTTAAAAAAAAATGAAATTCTAAATAAATGAATTTGAATTACATTTTCTAAGTAGGTCTCTCTCTGTTTTTTTTTTCTTCTGAAAAGTCATTTCAATTTGAAGTTTTATTTTTAACTTAGAAGTTAGTTTTATAAACTAATTCAAACGGGCTTTAAATATCCATTAGGATTTAGGCATACACCCAACACCTTCAAAACATACCTCTTACATGTCGTACTTAACTAATCTCAATATAACTTGTAATCAGATTAAACTTATTTTATCATAACTAATCTCAATATAACTTGTAATTAAATCAAACGAACCGAAATAATTATTAGTAAGAAGAATTTGAGAATATGGGCATGTAATATAAATGAGAATTGAGACGATCTATTTGACAACTACATTTGTTGACAATAGGTGGTGAAGAAAAAGGGGCCCAGAATAGAGAAAAAGTGGATTCTTTTCACTCACTTTTGTTTCAAATTTTTTGGCAAAAAGGAAGGCCGGCCCATCCAATTGTTAGGCAGTGGAATCGTGCGCTATATTAGCTATTTTCTTTCTTCTTGTTGATTGCATCAGTCACCGGTTAAGTCATGGTCAAGCCTTCCACACTATCATTGGGAGAAAACATGTCTTTGAATTAGTTCAATTGTCAAAGGTTGATACTTGATACATTTGTATTGAAATAATATATAAACGTGATTATTAATTTGCTTTATCTGATATTTATGTTTTTTATTATTGAATGTGTATAAATAAGCATTTAAATTTTTAAAAAGTAAAAACATGCGTTTGTGTAACGTCTTACGTGACAATTCAGAGTAGATATAATATGCTAAATAGAATAAGTATATCAAATATCTACTTTTACACATTTAAAATTAGAGTACATAAATATCAAGTACGCTTAAATTCAAGGCACAATTATATAGGTTCAAGTCATGTATAAGACCAACTAAGTTCAATATTTAAGTAGAGGAAAATTGAAAGACAAATTTATCATTTTCTAGTTTCGAAATTTGCAATTAACTCAAATAGTCGGCTATAGATGGATTTTATTTTTTTTAGCTACCACTACAAAAGAATATATACTCTAGAAAGGATCTTAAAAAGTGAAATATTGAATGATAATAAAACATTGGTAAGCAAAACGAGCTAATTAGGTGTTGCTAAGCTCAACACTTTTTGACAAGAGAGTCATGACAAACACTATATTGACAGTAACATGAAGATATTGGAAGAGATATGATACAACCCTTAAGTCATTTTCTTTATCCCTTAATGTCAGATGACTTGTTTATAAATATTTGAAATGATGCTCATCTGATTGTACCATCAATAAGTATCACTTTTTTCCCCTTTTACACCTATATACATGTTATGAGTTGCATTAGATTTAGATGATGGCTTATCATGAAGTATAAATACCAAATTAGGTCGAACAGTAGCCATACGAAAAGTCAAATTGAATACACATAAAAATTGATTTTAATCATATATAAACAGTGTAATTTCCTTTTATTTGACTCCGCACTTGATTATGACAACAATTTGCCAAAATAGTTAGTTATTGGTTGTATATAAGTAATACAAAGAGAGGATAACTTGAGATAAACTCCATGTCTACCTCACCTTAAGCTCTCCACAAAGCATAAAGCTAATCTCTATTTTTAAAAAAACTAAACTTAATTAGTTTAATAATCCATAGTACTTTTTGATATAATTAAAATATATAATTATTGGATGTTTTTCTTATTTTAAATTATTATTATTAATTAAGAACAATAAAGGAGAGAAGCCGAAAAGTGAAAAAAAAAAATTAAAATAAAGGAAACTTCACGAGAGAGATTGGAATATAATTCTTTATCTGTATTTTTTCAACCGTGGAGATCGCATCAACTACGGCATTTGCTGTCACTGTCGTACACCTCCATAAACATTCTTCGAAATTACCATTTTACCATCACCAAACAAGAAAAAGGCCAAAAATTGAAAAAACCCCAAAGAAAAAAATTGGAAAGGGAAAGGGCAAATAACAGACAAAAGAAGCAGAAAAAATTTCATAAAAAACAAACAAATCTCTTCCGTTTCTTTTTTTACTCTCGCGGCCCATCTTCACTGCTATTAATGGCTATTGCTACACTATGAAACAATGAATATGTCATCTGGGCCACCGCCGGAGCAGCAACCACAACTGCAAGAACCGCCGTCAAGACCACCACAATTGGTCCGTAAGCTTGTGGTGGAGATCCTTGATGCGAGGAATCTATTACCAAAGGATGGGCAAGGGAGCTCCAGTCCGTATGTTGTTGTGGATTTTGATGGTCAGAAGAAACGGACTTCGACTGTGTGTAGAAATCTTAACCCAGAATGGAACGAAGGTCTGGAATTCATCATTTCGGATCCCAGAACGATGGAGTTTGAGGAGCTAGATATTGAGGTTTTCAATGATAAGAAGTTGAGTAATGGGAATGCGAGGAAGAATCATTTTTTAGGGAGAGTGAAGTTGTATGGAAGCCAGTTTGCGAGGAGGGGAGAAGAGGGTTTGATATACTTCCCTTTGGAGAAAAAGAGTGTTTTTAGTTGGATTAGAGGTGAGCTGGGTTTGAAGATTTATTACTATGATGAAATGGTGCAGGAAGAGGAGCCGCCACCGCCGCAGCCCGAGCAACAGCAGCAGCAGCAGCCTCCTCCTCCGCAGGAAGAAATGAAGAAGACCCCTGTTTTCGTCATGGAAGACCCCCGCCAGAGGATGCTTGAAATTCCTATGCCCATGGAGGTTGCCATGGAAGCGCAGGAACAATCTCCGCCCATCGTAACGATCGAGGAATCTCCTCCACCGATGAATATGCCGCCGGAACAGCAGCAGCAGTGTAGTCACCGGCATGAGGAGGGTCCACCAATGATGAGTGGTCCACCGATGATGAGTGTTCCTGTTCCACCGCCTGAGTATCCACCACAGGAGGTGAAGAGGATGCAGGCAGGGAGAGCTGGAGAAAGAATGAGAGTTATGAGACGGCCAAACGGAGACTATTCACCTAGAGTGATATCCGGTAAAGTCGGCGGAGAGTCGGAAAGAATCTCGGCGTTCGACCTCGTTGAACCAATGCACTATCTATTTGTTAAAATTGTGAAAGCTAGAGGTCTTGCTCCGAGTGAAAGCCCATTCGTGAAGATCCGTACATCTAACCATTTTCTCCGATCGAAACCAGCCATTATCCGGCCTGGCGAACCGTTGTCGAATCCAGAGTGGCAGCAGGTCTTCTCCCTAGGCCACAACAAGCAAGAGTCTACCAATTCAACACTTGAAATTTCAGTTTGGGATAGCGCGTCGGATCATTTCCTTGGTGGAGTCTGTTTCGACCTCTCCGATGTTCCAGTCAGAGATCCACCGGATAGTCCTCTTGCTCCTCAGTGGTATCATCTCGAAGGTGGCGCCGATGATCAACACAAAGTTTCCGGTGACATTCAACTCTCCGTCTGGATTGGAACTCAAGCAGACGATGCATTTCCTGAATCATGCAGCTCAGACGCACCGTACGTGGCTCATACTCGGTCAAAAGTCTATCAATCTCCCAAGCTATGGTATCTTAGAATCACAGTGATTGAAGCTCAGGACCTTCATATAGCTCCAAATCTACCGCCGTTGACGGCGCCGGAGGTAAGAGTCAAAGCTCAGCTAGGGTTTCAATCCTTGAGAACTCGGAGAGGGTCCATGAATCATCACAGTTCAGCATTCCACTGGAGCGAAGATTTAATCTTCGTCGCCGGTGAGCCACTTGAAGATAGCCTCATCTTGCTTGTAGAGGACCGTACAACGAAGGATCCAGCCCTTCTAGGGCACATAATAATTCCTGTGAGCTCGATTGAGCAACGGCTCGATGAGCGACTCGTGCCAGCCAAGTGGTTCGGATTGGAAGGTGGACCAGGTGGGGCCTACTGTGGGAGGCTACACTTGAGGATGTGCTTAGAAGGAGGATATCACGTGCTTGATGAAGCAGCGCACGTGTGTAGTGATTTCAGGCCCACGGCTAAGCAGCTATGGAAGCCGGCTGTTGGTATTTTGGAGCTGGGTATTCTTGGAGCTCGCGGGTTGTTACCCTTGAAATCTAAGGGCCCGGGAAAAGGATCCACGGATGCTTACTGTGTTGCCAAATACGGGAAGAAATGGGTCCGGACTCGGACCATAACCGATACCTTTGACCCGCGTTGGAACGAGCAGTACACGTGGCAAGTATATGATCCTTGTACAGTTCTTACAATTGGAGTATTCGACAATTGGCGTATGTTTGCTGATAGTGGTGATGATAAGCCTGATTACCGTATAGGAAAAGTACGTATACGAGTCTCTACATTGGAGAATAACAAAGTGTACACAAATTCCTATCCGTTATTAGTTCTGTTGCGGTCTGGGTTGAAGAAAATGGGTGAAATTGAAGTTGCTATCCGTTTTGTTTGTCCATCACTGTTACCAGAAACATGTGCTGTTTATGGGCAGCCAGTGTTACCAAAGATGCATTATCTACGCCCACTCGGGGTGGCTCAACAAGAGGCATTGAGAGGAGCAGCTATCAAAATGGTTGCAGCGTGGTTAGCTCGATCCGAGCCACCTTTGAGTCCAGAGGTAGTTCGGTACATGTTGGATGCAGATTCTCACACATGGAGCATGAGGAAGAGTAAGGCCAATTGGTTTCGGATAGTAGCCGTGTTAGCTTGGGCTGTTGGATTAGCAAAATGGTTGGATGACATTAGAAGGTGGAGAAATCCAGTAACAACCATACTAGTCCATGTTCTCTACTTGGTGCTAGTTTGGTATCCAGATTTAATCGTCCCCACCGGATTTCTCTACGTCTTCTTAATCGGTGTATGGTATTATCGGTTCAGGCCTAAAATACCCGCGGGTATGGACACCCGAATCTCCCAATCAGAAACAGTAGACCCAGACGAACTGGACGAGGAATTCGACACAATACCAAGTTCAAAACCACCCGAAATAATTCGGATGCGGTATGACAGGTTGAGAATATTAGCAGCAAGGGTCCAAACAGTTTTAGGTGATTTCGCAACCCAGGGAGAAAGGGCCCAAGCATTGGTAAGCTGGAGGGATCCAAGAGCGACGAAATTGTTCATAATGGTGTGCCTAATTATAACAATAGTGTTATATGCAGTGCCACCAAAAATGGTAGCAGTAGCCCTTGGATTCTACTTTATGCGCCATCCCATGTTCAGGGACCCAATGCCACCAGCCACTTTGAATTTCTTTAGAAGACTTCCAAGTTTATCTGACCGTTTGATGTAGTGTACACAGTCACTACACTCTGCTTGATTAAATAAAAATAATAGTCAACAATTCTTTTGAAAAAGAGAGCTAGTGTGTGAAAAACTCCTTTTTTTTCCACAATGGTTGAAAAGTGGGGGTTTTCATTACAAACATGGGAAGAAGTGAAAAGTGTAGGGTGAGAGGGGCAAGTTGGGATGATTGACTTTTAACTGTTGGAATAAGATAAAAAAAAGAGGAGAGGAGCCATGGGGGCGAGATTGAAGGGGTGAGATTTTTGATAGGACAAGATTATTTTTTGATGTAATTTTGTCGTGAAAAGTATTGTCATTGATTTCTATTCCACGAATATAAAAATGAAAGATAATGATATCTTTCTTTTACTGCATTGCAACCTTTAAGACTCAATTCTGTTCCAACTTTGACTAGCGTTTTCTGACTCAACTTTTAATTGATACAAATGAGATATACAGATATATATATATATATCAATATTTGCTTGCATATAGTTATATGTCATTACTATTTATTTATCGAGGTAGGGATAAAATCTATGTACGCCCTATATTCTTCAAGATTTCAAGCTTATGCTTGAGTATTTTATTGTTGCTTTTATGTCATGACCATTAGGTGCCATTATACACAGTAGTCAAGGCTACGTGATAAGTATCAATAAGTCATTTTAGGTGGCATTTGTTTGAAGAACAGGTGAAAGAATGAGAATTTTTTTTTAGTTACAAAGTCTCATAGAACTGATTAAATGTTTGGAAGAAAAAGGAAAAAAACAGAGAGTTGTGTGGTAACCTTTGAGAATTAAAACCAAAAGGATTTTCCTGCCTACTCTATAGAAATCCTTTTGTCTTATTAATCCTTTATCCAATCAACAAATAATTTAAAATTTAATTTTCTAATTTAGTAGTATTAGTCCTCGTTTCAATTTATGTGACACCGTTTAACTTGATTTAAAATTAAAAAAAAAAAAAAAACTTTTAAAAGTTGGTGGTCTAAAACAAACCTTATACATTTGTGTAGTTATAACCCATCTTTCTTATTAGGGATCTTTCTTATTAGGGATAAACGAAGAATTTTAAAATTGAATCATTTCTAATTACATAAAGACGATATTCTATTTTAGACACATTAAAAATGAAAATTGAAAATGTGCCCCTGGCCGAGGGTATCTTTCAATTTATCACATGATACAGAATCATAACTTACATTTAGCCTACAGGGCGTTCGGATTAAATGTAGCATGATTTGTTGGTTATATGATGAGCCAATTCTGAAAATGCATACACCATTCAATTATGTTACTTCTTTTGTATCCATGCCAGAGAAATAATAGGGCCATGGATGGAGCTTCTCAAATCTTGTTGCCTTATATATTTTCAACACAAATTGACCATTGTTGAAACTATTTCAGCTCTGTTAATCCATCATCAAATTGAACTTGAGTGGTAAATTAAACTAGCAAAGATAACCAATGCCAGAGTCGGATGATACAGGAAAAAATGACGATTCAACGAAAACTAAAGATGAGGAAATTTATGATAAGAAGGAGAAAGAAGATAAGCATTCGGATGAAGATGATAAAGACGATAAAGATGAGAAGAAGATAAAGATAAGAAGAAGAAAAAGAAAGACAAAGACAAGGATGAAAAAGATAACAAGAAGAAGGATAAAAAGAGAAGAATCCTAATGATGAAAAGGACTTAGAAAAACTCAAACTTAAAGTGGAGAAAATTGATGCTAAAATGCAGGATTTGGAAGACCAAAGAGAGGTTATTCTAGAGTTGTTTAATGAAGCTGGGAAAATTGCAGCCAATGCAGCTGTTGCTCGCCTTCCATTCGATCCCTTATCGAGCCACTTTACAAAGAAAAAGAAAAAAGCAAAGTGATATATGATTCTCTGTTTTTGTAATTTTGTATGTAAATTACACATAGTGTCTATAGAACCCTGCCTAAAGCAGAGTGCATTTTTTAGATAACAAGATTGTAAAGAGGATCAGACAATGAATGAACAAATGATAGCAAAATAAGTATTGTAAATCAATTGAATTACTTTCACATTGTTTAAGTGCATGACAGTTCAACACTGATATTTCAAACACGATTGAACTTTGTAACTTGCAGCTCTCGTTTGGCTTGTTTGAAGAACAAATTATCCTAAATCTGCATTTCGAATGATAATTAAGTATTATACATGAGTGATTAACCATAGAAAGAGTCATGTAGCAATACATCAGTTCGCGAAAAAGGAAAAATGTTCTTCTGTATAACAATGCAACATTACCAAACAAGTGATTGTAGGTACCTATTAATGGATCTGTTATTTACTCTTGTACTATATACTGAAGGGAAGCTTCCTAAGAACTGAAATTTCGATTCATAAGGAAGTTTCATATTTGTCCTGTAATTACCTTGCTTGCAGATATCAACTTCAAGCATCATTTTAAAAACCAATGATAAACTAACAGATCAGGACCTCAATCTTGGGGATTAAAAAAAAAAGATGAACAAGCAGCCAGGAATATATTCTGATATTGGCAAAAATGCTACAGGTACTTGCTGTCATTTATTTCAGCTCATCCAAATTCAAAATATTTGCTAATGAAATTTTTAAAAGATGTCCTTCTACTTTTGATTTCTGTCGCGTTTCAATGCTGGAGAATCTCTTAATTCGAATATTTATATTTTACTTGCTTTACATTAGATGTTCTGTATGGAGATTATATCAGAAAATCACCAATTCACAATTTGCTTGATTGGGGTTTATACTTCAAATGTCAAGGTATTTATTGTTATTATTTCCCTTCTTCTTTCCTCCTTATAGTCTGCTTTCTGAAAATTACTGTATGATCATCGTAGTTAATGACATTGTACCTGGATTAAGTTCACTAGTCAAGTTGAGTGTACCAGATCAGAGGTCTAATAAGGTTAGAATTTTTCTCTTCTTTCTATATATGAGAAGACTATTTTTCCTTTCTTATGCCTACATATGTATTGACTAACAGGTGGAGGTGCAATACATGAATAATTATTTTGGAGTTGCAACAGGCATCAGTTTGGAAAAAAACCCACTGTTGAGTCTCTCTGGTGTTACAGGAATTGGATTTTTCAGTATTGGAGCTGAAATCGCTTTTGATACAGCAACGAAAACACTGGCAGAATGCGGTGGTGGTTTGAGCTTCGATACTGACATTCTCTCTGCTTCACTCACTCTGTAAATGTTCTCCAGTGTGATTGATTTGATATTTCTTCTTTGAATGCCACATTTTTCTCTTGCAAAAGTTAAGAATACTCAATGTTCTGATGCAAGTAAAATTTGCAGGAGCAATAATGCTGATACTTTGAGAGCTTACTGTTACCGGCCGATTCTACCCTTAACAAGCACTGGGGTTGCAGCTGAGTTAACACATAGATTCGTCAACAATCAGACGACTCTTGCACTGGGGGCTCAGCATTGCCTGTTTCCTTGCATGCTGATTAAAGCTCGAGTTACAAGTGATGGCAGTTTGGGTGCTCTTGTCCAGAACAATATTTTCTCAGCACTCTCTGTGAGTATTGGAGCAGAGATGAATGCCATGGATGCAGCGAATACTGCTAAACTGGGGCTTGCTCTAATTTTTAATCCCTGAGTTATAACAATAATGGTAGTCTCTCTTAGAGTATTATTATACTCGAGTATCTCCTATGACTATTTATGCATGCTAAGTCCATTTTATCCCATGGATTTAGAATTTGAAGTTTATCGGTTCCTGCAATAACATCAAGTTGATATCGCAATACAATTAGCTTCATAATCAAATATATTTATAGATATTTAGTACTCTGAACTTCTTATAAGCTGCATGTTTGAAGGCAGCTAACTCAAACAGTAAGTAGATGATTGAAACTACAATGCAGACGATAATGCGATACCAGCAAGAAATGAAAATTTGTGAATCTTCACTTGCTAGCAATCTAGCAATACACTAAAACAAATGCAGACACCGTGGAAGAGCTTTGTTTTGTTAAGATGACTAACATTGTAGATAGAAAGAGAATGGGAGACAGATCTCTGAACTCTTTCTCAGAGAAATTCAACAAAAAAAATTGCTGAATTTTGAGGGACTAGCAACTAACATTGAATTGACATCTCCAATCAGCAAAACAAATCAATAAGGAATATGTGCACGAAGCTTTAGGTTGAATAGGCAAAGATGTACAATGCTGTAGAACAATCTTATCGAACCTGAAAATACTTTACACAATACTTTAAAACATTCAAAGCCTTACCAAACTGGTTATAAACATAGGTAGTCATAGGATTCACAATCTCTAACAAAATCACTTCACCACATATTTCCATGTTCTTAAGAAAGAAAAGACTATAACTTGACAAAAACTTGCTTTGATGTGAAATCAATTAACATTCATGAGCAATAAAGATTTAATGCCCAACAGAAGCTTGAAGAAGTCCATCACGAATCTGCTGTGCCACATCTTTTACAGCACCAGGACCATGGGGGATGAAGACAGCAGATGATTTGCTGGAAGCGCCAATTTCTTTCATGGTGTCAAAGTACTGGGTTACGAGGACCATGTCCATAACATCCTTTGCCGTAGTTCCAGGCACATTGACTGCAAATCCTAGTACACTGTCTCTCAGACCATCCACAATTGCCTGACGTTGTCGTGCAATACCTAATCCTGAGAGATACTTAGACTCGGCCTCTCCTTCAGCCCTCTTAATTTGCAAGATCTTCTCTGCCTCTGCCTTCTCATTAGCAGCCACCCTCAGCCGAGCAGCTGTAAAATTGAAGATAGTTAGGACATGAAAATACTAAGGAAGACCCAACAAGAGTATCGAAATTTTCAATTTGGCAACCAAAAATTCTCATATTTCCACCCTCAAGCCTTTGAGTGTTTGTCTACTCTACACACCAAAATATTAAGTAGAAAAAAAAAAAAAAGCAGACTAGTCTTCAAGGTGCTTGGTAGAAACCGATGTAATTACAATTCCTAAAACTGCGACGTTTTGCATCCATGTTTAAATATCTTTATCTACGAAAAGATCATTATATAGGTAAATGAAAAATCCTTCAACTGGATTTTATATTTCCTTTCTATTAAAATAGTAAGAATGTAAGGCAAGGCTGAATCAAAGTAAAAAAAATTGTTTATACCAGCATTGATTTCATTCATAGCTCTCTTCACATGCTCATCTGGTACTATATCAACGATAAGTGTCTGAACAATTTCATATCCATAAGCTGACATAGCCTGTAAAGAGCAAGAAACCATTTTATATATCAAATTAATGAATAAGATCAATGTTTCCAATGAAAAATCATCAAGAATCCACTTACTTTCTCGAGTTCCTCCTCAACGGCCCTAGCAATTTCATTTTTTTGCTCAAAGACATCATCAAGAATGAGTTTTGGAACACTAGCTCTTATGACTGACGAAATAAAGATCAGACAAGTCAAAATCTGTCATATCTTATTAAAAATTGTATCAAATGAGTAATCATTAGTGCAGGGGATAAAGCAAAACTTTCGTTACTGACCATCAAAAACATATGCCTGAATCTGACCCTTAGTGTTACTTAGCTTGTAGAACGCTTCATTAGCTTTGTCAGCAATGGCACGATACTGAATTGATGCGACAACATTGACAAATACGTTATCCTGAATATCATAGCAATGAACGTATTAGCATAACTCATAACTTTGGACGAACTTACACCTACTCATATATTTCAAGCCAAACTAATTCAGAGAGAGGAGTTAAAAAAGTAGACCTTCGTCTTAGTTTCACAGCGCACATCTAGTTGTTGCACCCTAAGGGAAAGATGACCAGCCAACTGGCTTCCAAGGAACCAAGGTACACAGTGACACCCTGGCTCAAGCACATCCTGATATTTGCCAAACTGCTCCTTAATCGCAACAGTGGATTGATCAACTTGAACACAACAGAACAAATTGCCCATACTCTGGAAGGGCAGCATAAAAAACAGATATTAATAGTGTTTAATCAAGAAGATATCCACATATTGACCCAATAAACCACCTCAAATAACATCAAAATCAATTGGATCAAGTATACAACCCTTTCCTTGGGTTTTGAGACTAGGAAATTCATTTTCCAGCCTTGTATTATCTTCCATATTTTCATTATAGCTTCCAATGGACTACTAATCCAAACAACAAAAATGGAGCCTTTATGGCTCTAATCTTTATAACACCAACTAACCAGCAATTAAGGGAAGTTTCAGATTCCAGTAGAAAAGTTTAACCTTCCAGAAATTAGTCAAACACAAAATTAGACAAAAGATACACCAGTTCACAGATTCCACTTGAATGGCCAAGATCAGAATTAAAAAGGAGTAATATAGAGGGTTATTATTCTGTTTTTCCTTTCCCTAAGATAACATGTCATTAAGGAGGACAACCTTTGGAAAACAAAGGGTCCTTTTTCTCCGGATAGGTCTATCAAAAACAACCTCTCTACCAATGCTATCAACGAAGGTAGGGTTAAGGTAAGGCCTAATACACTCACCCTCCCAGACCCTCTTGATAAACCCATACCAAAAAACCAAAAAAAATTAACTTTATCACTGTTATGCCAGCAGAACTTAAAGCCACATCCCACTAATCGACATTAAAGTTTCATAGTCCCAGTCAATTCTCAAAAAAAGTTAAATTTGTTTTAACCTACTTAACCTCATCAAAACCCAAGAACAGTCGCTTTCAAACCAAGAAACTCAAAAAAGCCACAACAGTACAGAAGTTAAATACCCTTTTCTTTACACAGTTTTTCTCACAAAATGACATACAAAAACCACAGAGAAAAGAAAAGGGGAAACAACAGAATTGTTTTTAAAAAATAACACCAAATCAAGAAAATCATGAACTACGCATACAAATAAAAAATTATATATCTTTTTAAAAATATTCATGCAGAGGGATCGAGTGAGGTAAAAGGGGAGAAGAGACTTACGAATTATTAAACAGAATCAAGAACGGCAGAATAATAAGAATTCACAACTCAGCTTTGAGGTTATAGCCTGTATATATATATATATATATAAGCGAAAGAAGATCCCAACTGGGCCAGAAAATGCGTGGAACTTCAGTTATTTATTTTTTAGGTGAAGAATAAGAAAGGTTTTTTTTTTTAGATAAGTATATATATTTCACTCCAAAGTATTAAGCCAACATTAATTTTATTCTTTTTAAGTATATCCATTGGAGGACGTGTTTAGGATTAATTTATTATTTGTATTAATGATGGAAAATGTTTAAAAGAAAAAATAAGTGACGGAGGTATAGTGATGTATTTTCTTTTTTAGTCTGTTTTAAATAGTAATTTTTTGATGTATTTTTCTTTTTAGTCTGTTTTAAATAGTAATTTTCTTTTCTCTTTTGATAAAATTTAATTTCACTTTTCATGTCATATGTTTCAGATCAAAAGATAAAATAACATTTTAATACATTTGAAAAATCTTTTTTATTTTCTTAAAACTTCGTATTAAATTAAATTAGATTTTTTTTTTCATAATGAAGAAAGTAATAATTCTATTAAGGCCACTAGCGTGCCCAGAATTTTCCTTTAGAGTTTAAAAAATAAAATATAATATGTAAATAAGTCTTTAAAGTAAGAAAAAACACTAAAAACAGAAAGTAAAAAAAAACACTAAAAAATGAAAAACATGAAAAAAAAAACTAAAAAAAATGGAAAAAAAAAACTGAAAACTAAAAAAAAAAAAAAACTGTGACTGGATTTGAACCCCAAGTGACGCACAACTTAATTTAAGACGACTTGTTACTGCGCTCAACTTCTCTTTATTATTGAGAGGATTCAAAATATATATATCTACAGAAGTACAAAAAGGTTATTTTATATACATGATGTATTTTTTCCGAGGGTATCCGCCCCTGATTGAGGCCGTGAAAATTATCATTAGCTGTTGAAATTTTTGAAATCCGAATGAATATTTTGTATCTTTCTTACACTTTAGTACTTGGTTTTGAGTTTAATAAAGCATAAGAAAATATTCTATGCTACCAGCTTAATCGAAATGACGTTAAAATTTCTATTATAAAATATTATTTGTTTCACAAATTCAATTTCCCTTATGGTTAATGGTCTCCATTATTATTAGATAAATAGATATTTCTTTTATGACTAGTAAAGTAATAAGTGAATTTCCTTTTCTTCATTATTATTTTTCTTTAATTGGATGAAAAATTGTGCAGCACGTCTTAGCTATGGATAAAGACTTTTTTATGCTACAATTATGCAAAAATAATAAAAGTGGTCATCAAACTTGCTATTCTACAGGTCTACATATTAATAGGAATTAACTGATTGATGTATAAAATGGTACTCCTATTGACTTTATATGAACACGAAGACTTCAAAAGTTTCCACGATGCATCGTGTATCTAACTATACCATTAAAGTATTTTTCTATAAAATGGAAAAAATAATTTAAGTGTAAGCAGAGTCTAAATATTAATTGTTTTGCCAATTATATTATGGCTATGAAATTCTTTGCGGCTGTCACCATAATATCCACGCAATTGCAACGTACATAAAACTTAAATCCTATTGTATATGAGTATATTTAAAAAAAAAAAAATTGTTTCACTGGTTCAATTAGAGAATTAAAAAAATAATAATCTGTTTTTCTATATTTATTTTATCATTTTTATAATGAGTTATAGACTTATAATAATAAAAATATAAAGTAAAATAAATCATTTCATTTATTATTCTTAAAAAGTGTGCTATGATAAGTAAATAGAGAATATTATCTCCGTCCACTTTTAATTGTCATAGATTTCTTTTTTAGAATCAGATTATAAAAATTTTATCTGATATTTTACAATGTATTTTTTCCTTATACAAAAAAATACAATTTATAGTATTTTTCGTATACTTTTTAAATGTCTAAATTTTTTACTAAAAATATCAAAGTAATGTAATTTAATCTAACTTGAAAACTAGTCAGTCTTTGGAAAAATTATTTACTAATCATAATACGTATCTTTTTTGTTAATCTTCGAGGCCAAGCTACCATTTATAATTGGTTTTGCTTCTCAATAGTGATTTTCGTGATTTGTGCATGATCAAGACCCAACTAGGCATGTTTGAACATGCCATATGAGCCTAGTATTTCTAATGATAAAATATGCGTAAAATAAATCACTAAAGTTGTAGCAAATAATAAATAAGAAATTATTATTTTAAAATGCAACATGTTAAAGAACATTAAAAGTCGAATCTAAAGACTTCAAATTTTATAATTGATTTTGATGATAATATAATTACTGATAGGTGAATCTAATGACTAGTCGTAAACATAAAATAAATAAATTACTATCATCACAAAAATAGTTTTATTTATAATAATTATATAGATCAATAAAGTATTTTATCATATATTCGATTGCTATATATTTGATTTATTCAATGAAATGGTACCTGCCAGATGGAGACCGCAAGCTTAGGATGTGATGACAACAATGTTAATTTTCCTCCAAATTGCATCGCAATCGAATATCAACAAAGTCTTAGACGAAATCGAAAGAAACTATGTACAGGTAAATCCCCAAAGCATATTAGTTTTGTCAGACAAGAAAATATATTTTAAAAAAATGGTCAAAGTATCCACCCTGGTGCTTTATGTCAAATTAATTATGACTAGTACAAGTGGAGATTATTCTATTGAAAATTATCTGGTATGAATCATGATTGTGTTTAATAAGATCATCTTATTATCCTAGTTGACTTGGCCATTTTATTTTCATTTTTGTGCCAATAAGAAAGGTTGATATGGTGAGTTGGCATATTATAAAATGGAAGATATTGAAGGTACATATGTATTCACGTGGACATATTCACATTGATATAAAAAATATTATATAATTATAAATAGTAATTTATTCATCTGAGCACATATATACTTTAAAAGTATTTTTCAGATCCTTTTTCCTTGTTCCTTAAAAGTCATCTATGTTTGAGAAATTGTTTAGAAATATTATTTTTATTCATTTTGAGAAAAATAAGAATAATTAAAAGATATTGTAATCCTAAACGAAATAAAAGTGTAATTTGAATGTAATTTCTCAAACATGGTGACTGTTTAGAGAAATTACTCGCATATAAGTTGGTAGAATAACAAAAGATTATAGTAAATCTTTTTTAATAACATAGGGAGATGTGAATCATTCAAAAACAAAAAAAATTATCTCTCCGTTTCAAAAAGAATGACCTAATTTGATTTGAAACGAAGTTTAAGAAAAGAAAGAAGATTTTTAATCTTGTGGTTCTAAATAAAGTTATGTCAAATGTACCAAAATGCTCTTTAATCTTGTGGTCTTAAACATGTCACGTGAAAAGTTAAAATTAAAATGTTGTTAAAAAAAAAAAAGTGTCATTCTTTTTTAAAGAGAGTAAAAAGGAAATAAGGTCATATTTTTTAAAAAACAGAGGGAGCTACATTAACATTAAAACTTGAAGCTAATCGTCACCAATTTATGTCTCCTGATTCTCAAAAGTGAGTTTGAGGAATGGTTAGACCCATAACGATTCCTTGTACATTACTCGTATACGCTCTAGCCTGATCTTCATAACCTGAACGGATATCTATGTCCTCCAATACTATACCCGTACAGGGAATTGACGCGCTGCAATCCAGCTTCACAGCAAATTCCCCTTGGGAGGTTCCATGTACATGTCTAAAAGTAACATTACTAACCTTTACTGCTGAATCCTGCAACAACCATTAAACCAAACGCGTTACAAGTCTATATCATATTTCATCACCAGAAGCAGAACATTGTAAATAAAAGTTACTTACATGTTCTGTACAATATTCACCATCACAATAGAATTGATCGATAATAATAGGGTTATACGAATCTTGCGTCCTTATTCTCTCAAAAATTATGTTACTAGCATGACCTTTGCCTCCCTGATCAAATAAAAACGAAAAAATTATATCAAATAACGTACCTTGAAAATAGCTATGCTCGATTTTTTTAGCTCAATTTACACACAGTAACACTTTACCTGCCATGTCTTTATTCGAGCACCATTTGTAGAACTTATGAACAGGACATCACTAACAAAAATGTCTTCAACATTGTCATTAGATCCATGCTTGCCTAGACTTCCAATACTGCATTCAGATCGGTTGACGTTCAATTACTATTCAGTCTTCATAAACAAAAAAATAAATAAATTCAGAGGCGATAAAAACTAACCTTATACCATGCCCTGGTCCGCATACTATGTTGCTGATATTCAGATGGGAACATCCATCAACAATTGAGATACAATCATCTCCTGCATTTTTCATTTAAAATGATCTTTACAAAAATCAAAATTACTACGAATAAATTTGTATATATGTATGTCCAAAATTACCAGTTCCAATTTGACAGTGATCAATGAAAACATCTCTGCTGCCTGAAACATGAATACCGTCAGTATTAGGACTTTCTCCTGGTGCATCAATGGTTATGTTTGTGACTCTGGCAGATTTCGATTTCTCAAAATGAACATGCATGCGAGGGCTATCGATAAAGCTCAGTCCCGTTAGACTAATGTTTTCTGAATGTGAAATTTCAAAAGCCTACAAAAGATCATGTTATTAAATGCCAAATGTATGTTAATCATGTTTATGAAAGGTTTACTGAGCATAACAAACTTACCGTTGGTCTCAGGCGGTCCTGGAAATAGAGGTAATAAAAGAATGTTAGAAATGTAAAACAAATACAAGCTAATATAAATAAAAACAAAAATTTATTGAACTGACTTACATTTACATTCCACCAATTGTATCCTCGACCATTAATTGTTCCATTCCCACGTACTGTAAGGCCGTTGGCATGTTTAAAATGGATCCACTTATCACAACGTTTGTCGTAACACCTCCAACTCGAAGGTTCTTTTGGTGCAATTATATTTCCATTTATCTGCAAAATCAGTTAGTTAAAAGATGGGAGATACCTTGGGCCGTTTGAACATACGACATAGAATTCTTGATGTAAATCTGAGTTGAAGTTTCCGTAACAAGTTATGGAACTTTATAAATTTTTCATAATTCTAATACAATCTAGAATTACCAAATGGACAAACCATAATTCATAACAATATCAAAATATGATAAAACATAGAAATCACATATCACATATAAACCACATATTTATTTCCAAATATACATAATTTTATAAAATCCACTATTATAATTTATAACTAGTTATTCTTAAAACATCACTTTTTCACATCTCTTCAGGTCAAGCAATAGTATTATTTATTTATTTATTGCAAAATTTAAAATCTCGTTTATACAAAATATAAAATTATAGAACAAGTTTTTACATTTAATTGAATTCATTATTTGAAATCTCAAATCATGTTTTTTTTAGAGAATATGGAATATAAAATCATGATTTCATAATGTCTCAACACTGATTTGAACATACAATATGTAATCATGATTTAAAACCAAATTAATATGAAGTTGAAGTTTTATTTGAACATGATATTTGTATTTCTTAAGTTTTATTTGTTCTCATAAATATGAAAATCCTACAAGTTATAAAATAGGATAACAAATTATTTTAAGATACTACATTGATATTGTATACATGTTCCTTTTTATCCACAAACTTTCAGATACACCTAATTTTATAATTCACTAATCAACAGTAATAGTAACTAACTACTGAAGTTTTAATTAATACTCATAATAATCTTTTCTCATGTACAAACAACTTATTTATGCATAGCATCAAATTATATATTTGTTTAAAAAATTGGAATTATGATTTCAATTGGCAGTTAATGAAGTACCTCAACAGTGACGCCTTCTGATACGCAAGGGCCCTCCAATTTTATAGGATGAATCAAGAACGTATTTTCAGAAGGAACGTACATTATCGGAGAAGCAAACGATGACGTGCATGTTGCTTCCCATGTTTTGATGAAAGCCTATAAAACAACACACAAAAAAAAGTCCATAAATACCACAAAATATTTAACATTATGTAATTATTATGTATTGTTTATAAATTACATTGGTTGCATCTGTTAAGCCATCACCAACTGCACCATAATCAACAACATTAAACACTGGAAAATCTGGTGCTGAAAAAATCAGTGAAGGTAGAAGCAAAGCAACAAAGATGGAGATTAACATCTTCATGATGACCATCTTATGCAAATACAGAAAGTTAAAGGAGTTTTTATAATACAATTTTAGGAATTATCTGAATTATTAAGTGTTTTAATCCTACTAAAACTAGTCTAATGTAGTAGTTTAATTCTAATTCGACACAAACTAGGAAGCAATTGAAAATCCAAGTCCATGAGTT
Source organism: Solanum lycopersicoides (assembly GCA_022817965.1). Taxonomy (NCBI): domain Eukaryota; kingdom Viridiplantae; phylum Streptophyta; class Magnoliopsida; order Solanales; family Solanaceae; genus Solanum; species Solanum lycopersicoides. The sequence continues at coordinate 76,415,133 of CM040620.1, forward strand.
AATTGAACTAACGTAAAAGAAAATAAAAAATAATAATTTTAATTTGATTTCAATGGATATTTATACACTTCAATTGCACACGTCTAAATGCACCTTAAAGTTTGAGGAAAATATGAGGAAAATTAAGGGTATATTTGGAATTTGATTATTTTGCAAGGCCACGTCATATGAAGTTCAATTTCCCGGTCCTGCAGATAGGATAAGCTGGATTTTGATTGGTGGAATAATTTGGATCCACAGATTTCTGCGGAGAAGAAAGGGAATATGTGAAGCAATTAGTGGGAGAAGGTGAAACTCTTGTTCAATGGCGGCTTCAACAACTTCTTACCTGAGTAACTTGGAGCATGGCTTTAGTTCCAAGCCCCGATTTCGCCGCCGCTTATTTCCCTCTAATGCCGCCCCGCGGATATTGGCCATGGCTCCTAAAAAGAAGGTATCATACTCTTTTCTTGCAATCAAATATCATCCTACATCGCTATTTTTACTCGCACTTATATATTTACGCCAAAATCATGGATTCTAAAATATTCTTGATGATTAATTAATATATATTTAATAAGCACACGATTTGTTATTTTAAAACTATTTTAACGGAATATTTCTCTTTGGCAATTGCAAATCGGAAGAACAGTAGAACAGAGAGGCAGAGCTAATATATGTTTAGTTTAATTAAACATGAATTTGTGCTGTAATTAAACTTTAGCTCTGAATTTGACTATTGAATTTTGGTAATGATGTCAATTCTTTTGAGCTCTTAATTGAATCGATATTCTGTAATCTTCCGCTATACACTTCCAACACAAAAACAAAAAAATAAATCGATCTCTAGCAACATAAGTTCTCTTTTTAGAGGAGTTGGGACCGTATTTGACACTGCATAAGTTGAGTTATATTTGAGCACGATAGGTCTATTGAAAACAATCAATCTAATCTCATAAAATAAGTCAGGGATTACATTGGTTATGTTGTTGTTACAAGCTGAATTACAGAATACATTATACTACAAACTACTAATAAGAATCACTAACGCAGGTGAACAAGTTTGATGACAATTGGAAAAAGCAATGGTTTGGAGCGGGACTATTCTACGAGGGCAGCGAACAAGTGGAAGTTGATGTGTTCAAAAAATTGGAGAAGCGAAAAGTTTTGAGCACTGTGGAGAAAGCTGGCCTTCTATCAAAGGCCGAAGAACTAGGATTTACACTCTCATCCATAGAGAAATTAGGGCTATTTTCAAAGGCCGAGGAGCTCGGGCTGCTCAGTTTGCTGGAGAAGTCAGCTAGTTTCTCTCCTGCTGCTTTGGCATCGGCAGCACTTCCAATTCTAGTGGCAGCTATTTTAACAATCGTGTTCATCCCCGATGACTCCGTGGGTCTTGTGGCGACCCAGGCTGTTTTGGCTGGAGCCCTCGGGTTGACGGCAGTCGGGTTGTTTGTCGGGTCAGTGGTTTTGGATGGGTTGCAGGAGGCTGATTGATCATCGGTTTCATCCAACCTCACCTGAAAAATATGTAATAAGGGGATATTTTTGTAGTTGTCAGTGAGATTTATATGGTCAATCTCAATTTATTAGTGTAATTATTGTTGTTGTACACACTCAACAATTCCTAATCTTATGGTCAAGAATTCATTTTATGTATGTGAAGCAGTATAGACAAATTACTTTTGAAGATTATGTAGGAAATTTCTCAATTTACAAAGAAATGATTTTGGCCTGCTATTTTTTATGAACAAAAGAGAAGCTTTTTGGGAGGAGGAGTGGAAAACCAAGCCCAAGTTAAGCTACATACAAAATGTCGAAATATACATTGCAACAATGGGCAAAATAACTTTGGAAAAGTTATTGCAACACGTCTATTGTGGAGCTATGATTTTATAATTTGCGTCAGTATACAAAATATAAAAAAGTTTACACACAAAAACAATCTTATTCAAATCCTTCTAGCAACTGCAGACAACAGCTGCAAATGATGGAAAAGCCAGAAATTCAACATATTTGTATAACATATTTTTGGACAATTGGCCCTTAATTCAACATAATTTGTATAACATATTTTTGGACAATTGGCCTTGTGTTTGTCTTATGAGTTGAAAAAATAGGAAAACGATTGGAGATGCGGGGTATCGATCCCCGTACCTCTCGCATGCTAAGCGAGCGCTCTACCATCTGAGCTACATCCCCTTGTTGTTACTCTGCCTAATAAAGTTATATTCATCTGGTTCCTGTTACTGAATTGCTAGTTCCATGTCTCTGTAATTCTCACCGTGAAAGTTCTCCGAATTCAGAACAGGAAGACGGGGTTCTATCTGAAGCAGCATCAATCAATTTGACGGCCTCGAAATTAGTGCAGCGCAAGGACCGCCACGTGAACCAAGCAATCGACGAGGACGAAAAAGATGGAGATTTGTTAATAAACATTTAATTTGGTAGGTTATATGCAAATAGCTTCTCGTTCTAGTTCTCAATACTCTGATCGATTGTCAATTTTGTTGAGTTCTCTATCAAATGACCTTTTTACATCAGTAGCTTACCACTAGTTCAGATTTTATTCTATGATAAATTGATAATTACACTGTGTATGAAGAAAAGTACATGCGCTAGATGTCATGGAGCAAATAGAAAATATAGTGTAATAGCCTGCATTTTCTATTAGTAATAATACAAAGTAATTGGTATTACCAAAACACCTAAGGATAACGAGTTCTCTGGATTTTAGAAACTTCAAATATTGATAATTTAGGTAGATGGCCAACAATGTATGCTAGCTACTCAGATCCCTGCCTCTTATTTCTTTATGTTTTTAGCATTTGAACATCACTTGATGGTGTATTATCAAGTTGGTCTCTCTCGTCATCAGGCTTTGTTGATCTGTATTTGTAGCGACTGGCCCATAGGAGATAATGGAAGAAATTTAATCCACTTAATATGCACATTAGCCAATAAAACCTTTCAAGGTGATAATGATTCAAATTACTCCCGTAGAGCCAAGGTGTTTGCTGAAATCTACCAGTTATATGGTTTACTATTGATACAATCACTGAGCTAAGGTAATAACCCATGGCTAGTGATGCCCAAGAGAGTGCTGTTGTCAATGACCTCATGCTTAAAGGGGCCTCTGTGAAGAAGAATTCCATTAGGCCAGCTAAGCTGAAGAGATCAGCTGATCCCAGGAACAGATATTGCAATGCTACCCAAAGAAATGTGATAGGCAGTGGTTCAGTTGAATTCATTAATCCAGATTGTTCGGCAACTCTCTTCCGCTTCATCTCCACCAGAGCTGCAACAGCCATGGCTACAACTGATAGGAATAGCCCGGTTCCAATCCGTTGTAGATGAGTAATGCCCATTTCACTCTTAGTCACTGCCCTGGCAAAGGGGATTATCATATGGTTATATACCGGTGCCAGTATCATTGTGAATATGACTGGAAATATTGGAAGAGAAGCTGGTGGAACTTTTAGAGCTCCAATATATGTGTTCATAGTGGCTGCTTGTTGTACAGAAAATGTGGAAAGCTGAGCAAGGCAACAGTTAAGCATAACGGTTGACATAAATATTGGCACGACCTGGATGACTATTTTCACGTCTTGTACTTGTTTGACTGTGCAGTGCAGTGATGGGTAGGTAGTGTTCTCCACTGTTGCTTTACCAATGAATTTGAGGTCCTTCATTTCAGTTTGAATTTCTGTGTTTCGTTCTCCATGTCCTTCTTCTTCCTCACTAATCTCAGTTGTATTTTTGGGGGTTTCCCTCGTGTCTAACACATTACCAATAGAGTTCTTAGGGAATAGAGAGTTGGAAAATGCTGCCACAAGAACCTGTACAAATAATTCAATGTGAATTACTCTACCTTAATGTAGTATGTATGTACAGGATGCCTACTAATAATAGAACCATACCTTAAAAATGGTTGTCATTGGGCTTCCTGTGGGAACTTTGATCCTGTAAGTCCTTGATCCGAGGAGGAAAATGGCAATTGAGCTCAATATAGCTACGGTTGAGATACCGAAGCCCCACTGCCAGCCTTTATTATCTTCTATCCACACTACTAATGTCACTGCAATCAGTGCTCCACAAGCAAGACAGAAGATGTAATAATTGAAAAAGCTAGATCTTTGCTTCCTTCCTTGTGGCGTATTCTCATCGAATTGCTCCGCTCCATGTGAAGGAAGTGAACCTTTTATCCCTCCCACACCCAAGGCCACCAGGTAGAGGCCAGAAAATAACATTGCTATGTGGCCACCACCTACTTCTTTGCATGGGGCGTTTCTGTTTACTGATGCACAGATGGGCTGCCTCAGGGAAGGTATGCAAGCTTGCAAGGTCAGCATCAATAGTCCCTGTTCCAGTATTTAGATTAGTAACAGTTCATGCGACATTCCATCCTACTTACTGTATGTCTCATGCTATAATCTTCTGAAGGGTATGTGTTTTTCTCAGTCTCACCAAGTTCTAAAGAAGCAGAATGTTCATCATCGTAGTAGGAAACTTTGGCACTTCCTATTGAGATCCTTAAAGTGGTTAATGAAAAACTAGTAAGTCCATGCACAGTCTATTTTTTCCGCGACAGGAAAAAGCCATGGATGGTTCTGAATAAAAGCCTTGATCACTTGATAATTTTACCTGGTGAAGTCTGATGAAGGGACTATGGTCAGGTGGTCAATACCTGTCTTCATTTACTTTTTTGATACACTATTTGATATATACTGAGCTTTCCATTATTTCTCCATGAAAGCTGAAGTAACAATTTATTATCAATTTGTCTTTTTCGTTAAAAATTAACTTGAAAATGAGCTATACTGAATTTCTGTGCCATCGGTCATCAATCAGGTGATTGTTCCGGGGACCCATTTTTGCATTCCTGATCTCTAATTGGCTAGAAAAATTCAAGGCATGTGGAATTTGGTGTACATCATTTGTTCATTTAATAATTAATTTTTATTTCTATTATGCTGCTGACCCCATAAGTTAATAAATGGCGTGGATGGATATATATGTGATGTGGGGTAGATAAAGTTATGGAGTGATTTTTATGCTTGATAGTTTTTAGTATCTGTCTGCTAATATACTTAGCATATCCAAGACAACTATTTGAGTGTGGCATCGTTGCTTCTTCCACAGAATACCTCCAAGATCCTTATAATAATATCTTATGGACTGCTTGGAAATTCCATCAGATTCTGTTTTCTCAAGTACGGACCTAAAACAACTGACTGTTTTCTCATAACTGCTGTAATGGTTAATGACGCATGCCTGCCATTGATATTCTATTCCTTTTGTCCAATTTCCTGTGATTGTTATCAAGGTCCAGATTGACATTCTACTCTATCTACTTGTGTCTTTTGGTATAGCAGACTGTACAAAGCTGGGGGGCTGGGGGTGAATTGATGTCAAAAAGGTTAAACTAATGTTATCTGGTTAGTGCATGTTATCGAACAAAATATAATGTCAAAGAGACAGATATCTTACCATAAATTCAATTGTTGCACTTATGATATAGATGTAATAGGTGGAGAAGAAATCAGATGAGAATCCGCCAAGTAGAGCAAGGAAAAAAGAAGTTCCCATAAAGTTTGTAACTATGTTGGCTGAAGCAGATGGAGAAAAATTCATGAACTTCGATAGATAAAGGACTAGATTGCTCGCATTTGCCAGGTATGCTAAGTTCTCCAAAATCTCCACCACTACATCCAGAATTGAAAACAATCAGATTGATAGTTTCTTACAAGCTATATTTTACTATTAATGACTAAGTTCAGACAGATTATAATTACTAATTCATGAATATTAGTTGTAGCATTCATGAAAAGAGATGTGGTTTACAGACCCAATACAAAGGAGGCAGCAACAGCTCCACCATGACATCCTTTAATGGCTGCCCTGTTTCTCCAGTCCACATAACCTTCCCACATGGTGAAACCCTGCTCATGATCCTGCAGTGTAATGCACATAAATTAAGTAAAGATTTTCTGGACGGAACATAAAATAAAAAAGGAAATGAGAGCTGGAATGCACCATCTGTGTGTGTGTGTATGTAAAGTTTCAGAAATCTTGATATAGGAGTCCCAAGTTAGAAGTTTTCCAGTCTAACAAGGAAGCTACACCAATGTCACCTTTAAATACTGGAAGGACGAGGATATTTAAATTGTGTGGAAAAATCTGGATCTCTGATTTTGACCCTGCATTAAGGGTGCGTTTGGCAGGACGAAAAATGTTTTCTTAGAAAATAAGTGGGTTTCTTACTTATTTTCTAGTATTTGGTTAGCAAAAGATATTGGCCAAACACACTTTATATAATATAGACAAAAACTGATGGCAGGGGTGGAGTGTAGGAATGTGGGGATAGGGTCTATGAGGTGTAATGTGTTAAAGGTTAGGGAGGAGACAATTAATGTGGAATGAGGGGAGAAAAAAAAAGAAGTGGTGAGTGCTTGTTCATTACTATTTTCAGAATGGTTTTCGTTACACAGCTGACATGGAATAATTTACTGCATATTGAATTTAGTTGCTTGGTTCATTTTAGTTCTTTTACTGCCAACTTTTTTTTTTCTGTATGTGTCTGTTAAATTTCTTCCTTCTATCACAAATTGCTCTATCTTTGTCTTGATGCTCTTCTGTAAAATGAGGTGGTTCATTATAGTCACTTGTCTATATAGATCAGTCGGTTTCTACTTCACGTGATTGTTGTCCTTGGCTGTGTCTTAGGAGGGATTTCAATTCTCCAGTTCCTTCTTTTTGGTACTTGAGTTAACCTGTTAATTTTTTCTTATCATCTAGTGGAACTCATGTCTGCAAGTTTCCCATGTGGGCCCTCATTATTTATGGGAAGTATACTCCAAAATTCTCCAAATTGAGTGGCTGGAAGTTCTTAAGGTCATAGCCATTAGCATTTGCTTCCATTTAATGTCCTGTCGAACTCTGCTGTGTAAGCAAGCACTTTTAAGTAGACGAAAGAAAATTAAGAAAACGTTAAAGTATTAGCATGTCCAGAGTAAAAATAATACTAGATGTTTTTCAGGTTACTCATTTGAGCGTTATCAAGTTGAAGCGACTAACCTTTTCAATTGCGCAGAGGCAGAGGGATTGTAATTATATGTTTCCCTTAAAAATTATTGATGTATGCTTGAGATCAATCATGAGATTTTTTCCAAAGTTCCCCGGAAACAGGAACTTATGAAATTCTAGTATGTGACATTCTATAGTCCTCACACCAAATTAACCTTCTCCAAATCTTGTACCATGTGATTTAAGGTTTTTGTTTTTGGAATAAAGACATGATATTCCATTTCTAATTTTGAAGATTATGTTTTAGCAGCTTTATATGCATATCTCATAGGAGTCAATAGGCCAAGATTAGATAAATTATCTAAATTTTGTTGATCCAACAGTTTCTAAAATTTTCTAGGATATTTTGGTTAATATGATTGGACAGTAGTATAAATCCATCATTGATTTAAACATATGTTGCAAGCAATGATGAAATACCAAGACACATCATGTCTCCTTTGAAAAATTTTTCTGATTCTCGAATGATTTGTTCTTATCCGCTTTCTGGATGGTTCTTTCTTTATTTCTAGACCAGGGAGGGAATGGGGCAGGAAACAGTCCAGGTATGCCTGAGGCATTTCTATATGTGATGGTGGAAGTTCCGAAAATCTGAAGATACGTACTTTGTCAAGTCATTCTAGTGATGTTTTTATCTATTGCTATTTCTTTAATAATATTGGTGTCCGGACAAGCTTGCGTGCACCTTGACTAATTCCATGGTACCTGTTTCTTCCTATATTTAATTATGTCAAAAAACAGTTATTAGAAGTGTTTAGCTTAGGTTCCAGCTTTAGTTTTTCTATTGCAGTGTCTTAGTGTCACAAGCTTGAGCCAGTAACCTGTAAGCACTAAACTGACTCCTAAAATGTGCACAAAGAGCATCTTTAGATTCAGGTATACACTGTATCACTATTGCATCTGCTTATCCAAAACCTTGCGTTGGGTGCTTTGAGGACTGCTGCTATTTTCTAAATCAGACCCGTAAGAACTTAATAACTTCAGCACATCTGAATGTTATTTTGCATTACCACAGCAGAAGTTTGATACGAGACTGGTAATGATTGATGGAGGTGGTGTTATTTTTTGTCCTGAAGTGTTACGATTAGGTTCTGGTTTCATGACGTGGATTGCAAATTTACAAGGCATTATTAGTCATATATGGAATGTTGATACTTCTGGAAAGGTTGAAGTTTGTGAAATTACTGTTAAGTTTCGCAACTGTGTTTCCCTCTCTTGCTTTTTGGAAATTCCTCCTTTATTACTTGGTCTTTTCTTTTTTTCATCTTCTGTGTTCTGGTAATAATCTCCTATAAAACATGTGCACAAATTCATCATTATCTGAAGTCAGTTACCTCTGTATTTTGTAAGACTTCAAAACTTTATGCCTATTCTTATCCACCATCCCTTTATTTTGGTTGACTTCAGATGTTCAACATCCGTCTTATACTCAACTAAAGGAGTTGGAAAGCCTTAATTAAAGGCATGTCTGGTTATGCAAAGTTGACAATGCATCTTTTAAGTGTCTGGAATCTGGAATCCTTAGAAATACCCCAGGTTATGATAAACAGATCACGCTGCAACTAACCTTAGGCCAAAAGTAGTAAGAATAATAACTATGTTTGATGCCTAATGCTATTCCTATTGGGACCTTACCCGAGTATGTCGTGATCAATCTGAAAGCTCTCATTTTGGCCAGGAAATCTACTAGTTAAGAAGTTGGTGTATTTGGGTTTAAAATTTCCTCCTCCTTCCTTTCCGTGGCTCACAGAAGTGCATCTTTGTTTCTTTGTTTAAACTTCATGTTATTGCATGGTTTAACTTTTTTTCTGATTCCTTGATTGTTTATTTCGTTATCTTGGGAAATTTCAAGAAAAAAGCCATTAGCCACATAGTTTTTAACACTATTGTGGTGTGCCAATCATATTTGTCCTCTATAGAAAGCCGGTGAATTGGAGTGGGATGTTAAGTTAATCCAATTGTACTCTTTTATTACAGAGACAGGAAGGGTTTGCTATGAAAAGGACTTGGAGAGGAAAAGGCTTACCTGATTGGTTGCTTGGTGTCAGCACATGTGCCCTTTTCCTTCTGAAAGAGGGAATTGTAGTGGACTAGTGGTGCTATCTTGAAATGTAAGTCGACCATTTGAATGCATTATCTGGAACATGTCAGATACATTTTCTAAACAAAACGAAAACAAAATTAAATCAGTTTATAGCTACACCACAATCTAAAATATTAGGAGCTTGGTGTAGATGTTAGTAAAGGATCAAGTGTTCAGCAAAATTAGTTGCAGAACACTGTTGATCATGCATGCCTAGCATGAACAAGTTTGATGCTTAGCTCAATTGTGATCATTCTTTTTTCCTTACTTGCCCGAGAGGCGCAGCTAGGTCACTATTAATTTATTATCGATTCTTCTTGAAAGTTTTTTTAGGTATAGAAATGATTAGGAACAGTCCCATTCTGAAGAACATCAAAGTACTAGGGAGAGCTTGAATGTTACCCCTATAATTAATGGCATAGAATGTATAAGTTCTCATTTATTTGTCATGACTGTTTTACTCTTCCATCAAGGGTTATGTCGGGATAGATAGAATTCCTCCACACTTAATCAGAGATCCCGAGTTCAAGCTCCAGATATAGAAAAAGTCCTGCTCGGAAACACTTCTCACTTTAAATGGGTGTTACACGATGCAAATTCGAATTAGTCTAGGCTCCAATGTAGGTATCGAATACCGGCTAAGGAAACGAAGAAAGGACAGTAGCACTTTCTTGAGAATGTTGGTAGGATTGTGTTCAAATCAGACATTTTCATTATATGAGCGAGCGTACTGTTTATTGAAGTTGAAAAGACACTAAATTAAGGAAACTGTATGGTAGATAACTTGCTAAAAATATCTCCAGTACACACTCATTTGATAGTTTTAAAGGTCCTTTTGACCTTTATGAGACGCAAAGTGCTAATTAATCCTACCGACTGTGAGTGGTACCAACAAACTTGAGGGGTCTCAACCACAAACTAAACTTATTGTGCTAACACTATAGAGTAGTACAGTATTACCTAACTCGTGTTTTATTCATCTTCTTTTGGTTTGGTATATGATCCATCCTATAAGGTCTTTGGGACAATTTAGAGTGGCCTTTTAATCAAACAAATGAACCGTCCAAAATTATGAAGCAAATTGCTTCATACCCTAGGCTGTCTTATTTGCTGATTAGGACATGGCTTCTTAACTACACAAGTTTTGCATCTTCCTTGCCAAATAATGTATCTTATCCCAATTGAGACTTCATTGTTACTAAATCATAATGTGGAACTAACCCTCAGTAATGCATTTGGGATGCATAGTAGTGCCTAATTTTTATCTTGGTTGTGACATTATTGATGAAAGAAAAACGAAAGGTCACAAAATTGCATAATTTTTATCACATCCGTCACTTTTTGGCTATGAACTAGATGGTCTCTATTCTCCATATTTACGAAGAGACTAATTAGATAGCTGATAATTTAGCCAATTTGGTTATTTAAGAATTTTGCTTTGAATGATTTTCACATGTGTCTGCTTTTGGGGTCTCATCTCCCCACCCCTCTCTAGTTTCACACTAATTTCTTATTGTTCTAATTCTAATATTAAAAGAGTGAATTGTCAAAAATATATCTAAATTATCTATTTTTATTTAGTTTTACACCTAAGCTATTTGTTATAAGTGTGAGAAACGCATTTCAATGTTGACTAGATCAATTTTGGACAAATTTTGAGTTGGGCTTGGTTTCTGTATTCGGTTCTCTTGGACAAATTCTGAGTTTGGGCCTGACAACTGGAATCATAGTGATAGCCATGTCATGGAAGAATTATTATAGGAAAAATTAGCAAACTAGTCAAAATCAACAACTTAATTAGTAAAAAACTCACTACTTTAAAAATATTAGTTAAAATGTCAAAAATGTCATTATTTTGAAAAAAGAATATATATCCTAATTAAACCCCTATTTTATCTCCTAAAAAGTTAATTTATTTACATTCCCATATATATCCATAGTTCATTTTTGCCAAATTATTTTTATTTTAAAAAAAATCAAAATCTAAAAATTTTCCCCATATCTCTCTCTTCCATATTTATCCCATAAGTAAAAAAAAAAATTCTCTCTCTCCATATTTTTCTGTTCATATTTCTATTCAACCTTCAAATCTTTCTTCTCTTCAACCCCAATTTTCTTATTATCTTCATCGAAATATTATTTTTTATCTTCAAAATCTGGATTCACACAAATTCCTCTAATTAAGGTATTTTCATCGTTATTTTTTTTTTTAGATTTATTTTCTGATTTTATTGTTGTTTAAATCATTCTTATTTGGTGAAAGTATGATAATTCTTGTTTAGAACTATAAAACACTATTCAATGGATGATTCAAAGAGACACTATTAATCTTAGTAAATAATTTCTAGTGATTTTCCATCATTTAATCTATGTATTACTCAAGAAATAGCGGATATTGTAGGATCTGCTTCTAAAATGAGTAAAGAGAGACGACAAGAACAAAGTCTTCATCAAATTCAGATTGAAAACGTAACTCGTAGGGTACAAGAAAATGACGGAGAAGATCAAATTATTGATGAAGAGGTATTTAAATATTTGTGCATGTTTAGATTTTTGCATGTTGAGTTGAAGTTAAAGAATAATTTGTTCAACAATGTGTATTGAATATATTTGTAAATTTCGTGTTATGTACACTGTGCAATATTTATTAGTTTGTATTTTGTATTCCATTATTATTTTATTGTTGTATTTTGGGGTCAGTTTTTATTAATTTTGATAATGTATCATTTTTTATTCATTCCTTTATATTTTTTCACATTTGTAGATATTCAATAATTTATGAATACATTTTACATGACTATGATATTTTAGATTTTATAATGAACTTTTGTTGGATTTGTGTTGTATGCTATGATAATTTTTATGTATTTGTGTTATATGATTATTGTTAATGAATTCATTTTGGGTGATTTTGGATCAGATGTGTTTATACTAATTGTATTTTGTGTGAGCATTGTTTGTATCCGTAAAGTAAATATACACATTGTAATGCTATTGTATGTTTCCAAAGTAAATACATATTAGTTGTATTCAGTGTATTCTTATTGTATTTTGGATTCAAATGTGTTTATTCAGTGTATTCTTATTGTATTCACACTAAAAAAAAACTTCTCAAGTCATTAATAAAGTTAGGAGTAGAGTTGTTAATAAAGTCAAAATTAAGTAACTAATATATGTATTCACAATTGTACTTGCCTCATGTTATGAATAAAATTTTATTCAAGTAATATCACTTACTGAATACATAACAATCATCATGTTATGAACAAAACTTCATCATAGTAATAAATATTATGTATTCACAATAGTAATTCTTCATAATTCATATAAGTCCCTTAACATATACGTATACTAAACAAATATTGAAACTGTATCCATTTCAGAACAAACGCTTACAACACACATTACATTGATCATATTTATTTCGTTAAGAAATACAACTTATTCAAATAGTCATACGTTATCCATAGTTCATACAATTTACAACCAAAACAGAATACAGACGAAAACAGAAAACGAACGGAAACAGACTATTTATTTACAATTATACGAAATCTGAATACTACGCTTTACAATTATTTTCAATTACACTTTCAATTTTTTTCGTAGTATATTAATTTCAAATATACGAAAACAGAATACGATTAACAATTATATCAATTATAAACAATTAGAAAAAGAATAAGGAAGAATCAATTATCTCGTCGAATTTATATGGAAATCTTGAAAATCAAAAGTTGAGAGAATTTATCAGATTTTGGGAGTGTTGGCTGATTTTTTGATTTTTTTGATTTGTAACAGATGAGAGTTTTAAGCAATACTTCCATCCCCTTAATTTCTCCTTTCTGTTTTAAATATTTGTATTATTTCAATTTAAACAATTAGAAAATAGATTAAAAAGATACATAATAAACTAAAATTGTGACATTTTTACTAAATAATGAAAGTATTGACAATGAGTCCTCTTAAATAACAAAATAATGACATTTTGAAAAATTTCCCATTATTATATTAAATAGCCGCTTATCTAATTGTTTGAATTATAAATAATAGAAAATAGTTGATAAATGTATAATAAATACATTTATTCATGTATAATATATGAATAACCATATAAATAGCAATGTATAATGGTTAATGTCTACATAGCTTGATAGAAAAAGTAAATGGTGAATTTGGCCGACTATTTGTAAAAGATACTAATCTTATATCCACTCCTTAAATCATATTATCTAGCCTTTGAAATCAATGTGGCAACAATATTTACAAGTTTAAATTAGAAAATAATCATTTCGAATTTTTAACTCAAAAATAATCATAGTCGTTAAAAATAGCGATTTTTTCTTGTGGATTTCAAATTTAAAAAAGTGAAGCTCCACAATACCCCGGACAGATTTCAAAATTTATGATAGTATTTTCATTTGTTTAAGTTGAAGATTTTGTCATGGTATTTTTGCATTAAAAGTTCATATTTTTCAATCAATTTTCAAACACTAGTTTTATTTTTATTTAAATCGATCATAGAGGTGGCTAAGTCCGTACACTCCTTACATTTTACAATTACAACCAAATAAAAAAGAACTTTTACCATCTTTTTGAGATGTATAAATATTAATAGTAATTCCCAATATGTTATTTACCCGGGGGAGGAAGTTCAAGCTCCAGCTCATATAAAATATTATATATAGCACTAATAATTTTCAATATTTATATTTATTAGACATTGAATCCGATACTCTTCTAACTTTTTCATATGTTATTTTCTTTTATTTAGATCCTTTTGAAAATCTTGGCTACAACTACTTAAATTTGGTCCAAAGTCTTATATTGTACATATACTCACAAATGTATATATAGGGTGCGTAGTAGGTGGTTCACTTCGATTTTAAATATTATCAATTGGGGATATGTTAGATCATTATCAAATTAATTTTAAATCATAATATATGAACGATAAATCAATACTATTATTTTTGAATTTGGGTTATTTGTTTATATACTACTAAAAAAAAATAAAGTAGAGGTGAAAAAATATAACATATTCAGCTCCCATGTCTTACTCTTTTCACTTTGTCGATCCTATCTTTATAATATATGTAACCTTAAAAGAAAATTGTAATAAAGGTGTATCAGATACTAATTCCAGAATCACTATTTTATGTTCTGCCATATCTTTCTATCTTCCTTTAATCTATGTCTTCTGTTCCTTTATCATATATATTGATCCTCAACAGATATATTAAGTCACCGCTACCAACAAGGGTTGTGGTGACGACTCAAATACTCCCTCCGTCCATAATTGTTTGTCATGTTAACGTCATGCACATCCCTCAAGAAAAATTTAATACAAGGTGTAATTTAACTTATATAATCCTACTATATCAAGAATATCAAAAGTCTACATAACTTTTCAATTGAACTACACTATCATTAAGGGCAAATTTGAAAAAAGATGTGCAATTATTTCTTGATTATTTAAATTGATAATTAATCTTGGACATCTATTTTTAGTGTACCTGACAAACAATTGTAGACGGAGGAAATATTAAATACTTCGTCATTTTTAAAAGTTTTGAATTTAAATTCTTTTAAGTATAGAATCGCCCTTAGTAGCCTTAAATATATTTTTCGTTATCCACCAACTTTCATAGTGTCTTATAGAATATAAAAAACATGTTTTCATTTGTGCGTGCCAACAACTTAAATCCCTTGCTTACTTTAGTTAAATTCTTAAAAAGGGGTAATAAGTACATTATTTATTATTTTAGAAGTGAGGAGTTCAGTTTCCTTTTTTTTTTTCCATCAAAAAGTAAAAAGAAAAGTTTATCAGCTCATGATCAAAAGTTTTAGTTGTCTATCATAATTTAGTGACAAATAAAAAAAATATTTTTTTAGTAATTCATCATAGTAGCATATAAACTCTCTCTTATTTTTATTTATATCAAATTAATATATAGAAATACATGTTTAATATACTTCGAATCTATCTTCACATGATATAAATAATGTTTATATACAATATTATCTTTTCAACCTTTCACACGTGAGATTATAGTGAATATACATAACCATGGTAAACACCTTGATTGAGGTACCCCCCACGCACCCCTTTCCCCTTGTGCCACACTAGTAGATAGATAAGCACAATAAATGGAGGATACCTACTTATAAAACAGTCAACTCTTGACTTCCATTTTATGAACATGCCAGATGTTTCATCAATCTTTTTTAATAGTTTTTTTTATCACCTTTGATTTCAACATCATTTTTTACTAGTACATCGCTTAAGTCAAAAGATTAGTACCTGTCTAATACGCAATGATTAAAAAGTCTAAAAATTATTTTTTGGAATTTTTTTATTGGTGTTTGATATTTTTATTAAAATTTTAATTAATTTAAATGTACGTTATATAAGATCTATATTAACAAAAGTCGTTTTCTATTAAGATTTTTCTTTCATATTCATAACTTAAATCAAAGATTTCTAATAAAGAAATTTTATCTATCTCGCCAGTATCTCAATAATCTAAAAGTTAGTGAACTAATAACGCATGGAAAGCTCAGTTAGAAGAAAAACATATAATATATTTTACAATTAGATGGCTTATGTCAAAGGATTAGTTCCGAGAGAGAGTAATTGTTTGTTCCGTTTCAAACATTTCTGCTTCTTTAGTATTTGTTAAAATATAGATTGAAATTGTGAAGACATAGATAATAGGTAGAAAGATTGAAATTTGGTCTTTTTATTATATGGCTTTGGACAAAACTCTCATCTAAAACTAGTTTTTGGGGTTGAATTAGATCCAAGTGTTATATTTTCTTCAATATGAAATTAATGCAGACAGAGGTCATGTGATCGAATCTCATAGCCACCAAAATTAAAAAGAATTCACAGGTGCTTAACTTTTAGATGAGTTGGTCACATTCTTCAACATCGTATCAGAGTACTCATCTCAATTTATTGTTTATCGATGTTGAGCTTCCATTAAGTGTCCACGCTCCAGTTGAGATCTAAGCATCTGCCGTTGTTACAAAGTCCCTTACCGGACATCGAAGAGGGATGATAAATTAATCTCTATATATGAACTTGAATAAATCTCTCCTATTAACTTCTGAGATTTAGTTGGAGCTATAAATTATATATTTTTAAAAATAAATCGTAATTCATAAATATTAATGAAATTTATCGATAAATTTGAGGGGTTGTCGTATTGATATAGTAAGCCCAAGTTATAACTAAAAAAATTGTTTCAAATCCTGAAATGACAAGTGGAATTGAGATGCTAAGTTACAAGGCCGTTGTCGTAGCAACATCTCTTTTTGTATAGCGTAGAAATGTAACGTGTCAAGTAAATAGGAGTGAAGTGAGTAACAGTTATGTTCATGTAATCTGCCCTTTCAAATTTTTAAAAGATTTTTCATTTTTATTTAATTTGAAAGCAAAAAAAAAAATACAAAAAGTTGAAAAAGGCAAAGAGAAAGAGCAACAATATACGTCACCCCACCGACTGATTGGGACTTTGTTTTCATCTCTATGTATGTATGTATGTACCTCTCATTTTTGTCTTGATTCTTAATTTGACATTAAATGACAATTATATCAATAGATAAATACACTATAAATTAGCTTTTAATTTGAAAAAGTGTTGATCTATGATATGATATATAGTACTTGAATTAATGTGATGTATATATTGATATAGATACACGTTGATATAAAAAGTGTTAAAACAAATGATACACAAATATATTTATATGTCAAATACATGTATGATGCTTAATATTAAAATTGTGAAACTTAGGTATACGTTTTCAAATGTAGTATTTCTCCAAAGTATATTTAACTTGCATTCACATGTGATATGAAGTTACGATTTCAATTTTGTATTCACGTACAATTAAAAATCATGATTTGCAATTCTAAATTATTTTTATAATTATATTTTTAAAATGTAGCGTTGGACTCAAAAGTTTATATATATAATTTGTAAAAGAAAAGAGTAATCTTTTAAACTTTTGCAAGAAAGTCTCATGCTTGGTATGAACATTGTTCGCACAATATTTATATTAAAAACAATTAGTTATTACTGATATTACAAGTAAAGTTTTATAAAATTATGTGTATTGAAAAGTTTATAATCATGAATATTTATATATAAATGAAATGGATATACGCAGTTTATCAATGTAGTATCTTACAATATTTTGATATTTTATTTATAAATTAAAATTTTAAATTATATATGAATTTGAAAAATTTTAATATATAATTTTATTTATGACAAGATATACCATTCAACATTTTTTTTAAAAAAATCCAAAAAAATTTAACTTTATATTAATTTAATTTAATATCATAATTTCATATAGCATATTAAAATGGGCACTTAATTAATAACACTCACTATGTGACCAAAGCTTAAAATTATCTTTGGTTATAAGTAGTCTGTTGGCAAGAGAAATAAATCAAAACACTTCAGTCACATCTCTTATCTGCTCCAATACCCTCTTTGCTCTGCTTTATTCCCAAAAAAAAAAAAAAAAAAAAGAATCAACAAAACTTCTGTTTTTGGTTCTGGAACTTGTCTATCTTTTTTTTTGTGTGTGTGTTCATAATCATATTTTTGTATTGAATTTGTAAGCAAGGGTGATGATGTTTATGGTGATCGGCAGTAGGTGCTCTCACACTTCCCACATCACTGAAATCATAATCACAAGCTTCTTTCGCCACAAGCTATAGATCTAATATTAATTCCATATAGTATATAGTTTTAATACAAGAAAACAATATATATTTAAAAGGGGGTGTTGTTTATCAAGAACCCCAAATTCTTAATTACATAACGAAACGAGCGGATATGGGTGTTTCTTGAAAAGATCTCTGTTTTATAATTTTAAAAAATTGTCTGTAGAATTCGAAGCTATGATGGCTCCAGGGATACTCTACGGTGGTGCTTCTAATTTCGATGGTGTTTTTACTCAAAAACAGAGGGATGTGTTTTCTTCATCTACTGCATCAAAAGGGCATCTTGGTTCTCTTTTTGCCTCTGCCTCTTCTTCTAATTTCTTGGGTATATCCTATTTTTCTTACACCGTTGACTTTGTATGTTTTTTATTTGGTTAATATTAGTTTAGATAGAAATCTTTATCTGTTTGTATGAATTTGTGATAATATTGAATTAAATTACTCCGTCGGATTATGATCATATGGTTGATTGGCCTAAGATAGTTGTTAGCACATCCATCTAGTGATGAAATTGAATTTGTATGGAAAATTGTAATAGAAAAAGTTGGGTTTGATGAACTTGAGTTGAGGGTCTTCCGAAAACAGGGTCTATCTCGTGTGGAGTAGTAAGGTTTATGTATACTCTACACTCCCGAGATTATATTTAGTGAGACTTGACTAGGGTATGTTTGTTGTACATTTTTGTAACAGAAAGTAGAGATACAAGAGCAACTGATGATGTCTTGATATGAAGAATACTAGAAAGTCTTCGTTAGTTTTAAATGGAACTGAATTTTGGTCAAAATTGATAACTTGGTAGTAATTTGTTTTGTGGGTATTTTTATCTATCAGGATCCAGTTCTATGGTCAGTTTTCGCGGTGTTAATGGAGGGAAGAGATCATTCTTTGATTCGTTCGATCAGGATGACAATGAAGCTGATGAATTGGGGGAGTATCTTCATCAAGCGGAGAAGAAGAGGCGACTTACTGACAACCAAGTTCAGTTTCTTGAGAAGAGTTTTGGGGAAGAGAACAAACTTGAACCCGAAAGAAAAGTTCAGCTTGCTAAAGAACTTGGTCTGCAGCCTCGTCAAATTGCAATTTGGTTTCAGAATCGTCGTGCACGATGGAAGACTAAGCAGCTCGAGAAAGATTATGATGAATTGAGGAATAGATACGACACTCTGAAATCAAATTACAATAATCTTCTCAAGGAAAAAGAAGATCTTCGAACTGAAGTAAGGACCTTTGCATCATATTTGGTACTTAATTAAATGTAATTTCATTTTTGTGAGCTTTTCAACTATGCTTATGTTTGATGGTTCAATCCTTAATTCAGGTTTTCCATCTCACTGATAAGCTGTTTATCAAAGAGAATGGAAATGGGCAATTGGATTTACGCGATGAAAACAAACACTCCGATGCATTGGCAAAAGAAACCGTGGCTGATCCAATTTCAAGAGTAGAAATGTCCAATGTACCAGTTCTGGTTGTTAAGCACCAGCAGGAAGATTTAAGCTCTGCTAAGAGTGATGTTTTCGACTCAGAGAGCCCACGTTACACCGGTAGGATGCATTCCTCAGTCATAGATCAGGGTGATTCTGCTCGCGTATTTGAAACTGAGCAGTCGGATTTATCTCAGGATGATGATGAAAACTTCAGCAAGACTATGCTTTCTACTGCCAACCTACTTGGCAAAGACGCGGATGATGATTATCCCGCTACATCATCAAATTTGAGTTACTTTGGATTTCCAGTTGAAGACCAAGGTTTTGGTTTCTGGACTTATTAAGTTAAGTAATGTTTGTATTTGATCATTAGTAATGCAGAATACTATTTAATGTGTCCTAGTAATATGTCATATATTTGGAGACATTGTATAGAAAGCACATTTCTGTAATAAATAAAGTCCAATGTATGGGTCCAGAACAGTAATGAGTTCTGGTCACAAAACAGTTGGTAACTATGGCTATTGCGCTTTGCAAACCTGTTGTATAGGCTCTAGCTGGTGCTTTATATGTTGTGAAATCTTAACTTTTCTTTTGTCAATTAGCACATGATGGTTTTTTTCTTCTGAAATTATGTTATTGGAGTAGTGATCACAATTCAACTATACCATCACCAATTCTATAAGGCAAAAGGTCCAAATTCGCGCTCTAGCTTGTACTTTGAGAAAATGTCTTTTAATTTTGCTATCTATTAGAAGTTTAGCTCATTTATGTTTGGCTCATATTACCTTTGGTCACTAATGGATCAAAGGTGAAGATATACCCTTGTGGTCAAGAGTTGATAAGGAGCAAGTTAATCGAGGATGCTCCGTAATAAGTAAGAGTGAACATAAATCGTCGAATTATTGAATTGAATGGTATTTGTCCTATCTAAAAATTTAATTTACCATATGGTTAACTTTATAAATTTGATATTTCACATTTATTATTAATTATTAATTCTTAAATTTTATCGAATCGAATATGAACGTCTAATGATAATTCAGAAGAAATAAGTGCAATGAAACAAGAGTTGGGTGGATATTAGTCGTAAGAGAGGATTAATGAATGGAGAAATTGTCAAACAGTAAATGTAGGGTCCTTAATTAAATCTTGAAGTCTCTCAAATGAATCATTAATTTTTGGATGTTAGCAAATTAATATACCTAGCTTTAACCTTATTTATTCAAACAAAATTGACTTATTCTTCTTTGGACAGACATTCGAAATAAGGGTAAACAATACAAAAAGACGTTTTTAGGGGGGTTGAGAATCGCTCTATACCTGATCGAAAAGTCATAAACTATTTCACCAACAAACAATACAAACCAAGAATATTTAATGCGACATCTAAAAACATATCTTGTAGAAGCACACAATCCGATCTTATAGGTATGCTTAAATTTAGTATCAACTTGAGATTATTATAGAAATTCATAAATTTCAAATTCTAAATCGGCTTGTGTAATTCAGTTTTTTAGCTATCTAATATTTAAACATGTACATAACTATAGACCTATAATTTTTTTTTGATGATGCTCACTCTACAAAATTACAAGCACTTTTAAAAGAATGCTAAGCTAACCAACTATGACAAATATTATACCAAGTCATGAAGGAAAAGTAAATTTTAATATTTTGAAAGTACAATGTTTATACTTAAATATGTGCTACATGAGTAGGATATCAACACTCACGTAAACAGATTATCACTTATAAATTAAATAAATTAGTGGCTAATAAGCACTTACCGTAGGTGGTTGAGCAAAAAGGAAGAAGCTTTTATTAATTAAATAAAAATCTCATTTCTAATTTTGCTTTTATCTCAGGCAGAACGGAACTCATATTAAATTAAACTCTCTTTTTCCAAAATAAATTAGTCAAAAGTACTTAAAAGATTAATATCCATAATCGTCTTTCTATTTTGCACCTCAGAACATTAGAAAAATATATATAAAGTTGCTGATATCAAAGGTAACGCGTGTAAGAACAACGCATCGATGTCCTTGTCACCAACAGGTCTTATCACGATAAATGAAATTTCTCCATCCTAAATCGAAATGAAAAAAGAACTATAATCTGTTTCTTTACTAGATTATGGAAAAATTACCTAAAGAAATGAAAAAAAGAACTATAATTTGTTTCTTTACTAGATTATGGAAATATTACCTAAATACTTATCTTATTTTATTAATCTCTAAATTCCTTTTAAATATTCTCTAAATTCCTTTTAAATTTTTTTAAAGATCTTCCCTCTGATGATACATGTGAAATAAGGTCTTAGCCTTAACTCACACTCAAAAGTTAGCTCAAGCGAGGAGGATCACCCAAGCGTTATTTGGTGTCCACCCATCTCATTAACCACCGATGTGAGACTTTTGTCATTGTTTGACAATACATCACTCTCCTCTCGCTGATGCATCATATCTCCCTCTTGGATACATCATCCCCTCTGTGATACACCCCCTTCCTCTCAGATACATCTCTCTCCTATGTATTTGGATGGCCTATCCCCTCTCTGGTACATTCATCTCATATGTATCTCGATGTCCTATCCCCCTCTATGATACATGATCACTGCCCTCTCGAATACATTCATCACCTATGTATTTGAATGTCTGATAATATATCCAGAGGTCCAGTGATGTATCTTGAATCTATAAATCTTAAAAAAAAATTATAATTTGAAAAATAATAAGAAAATAATGTAACTAACTTTTAAAAGTATGATTTATATAAATTATATAAGAAGATTATTAATGGGTAGATCTTAATTAATTTAACTAGTTGGCTATTAGTTACACTAATACTCTAAAAGAAAATATATAAAAAAAAAAAAGGGAGACGTTGTTGTCAAGAAGGTCGTAATTAAAATCGTGCTTAGCACTAAACCACTACATCAATCAAATATCATGACAACCCCACCTAGCAAAGAAACTCCAATATATACTAATGTGGGTCCTCCTCTAATTTGTATTTATGCCTTTTATGTGGCGATTGTCATTAATCTAAAAGATTATGCTAATACATGTACGGTCTAAAAGTTTATTGGCCCCATGCCCCAAAATTTCTTCTCTTTACTTTTGATGCTGAAATTTCCATTTTAAAATATCGAGGAAATAATAATTTTTTTGTCCTTTTACTTAAAATAAAATAAAAAATATTAATTTTTTAATACTCTGTATAAATAAAGATTTCTTATAAAAAAATTTTTTTATAAGAGACTAGAAAATTATTTCTCTAAAAGGTTTCTAGTGTGAACATTTTAATTTTATATATAGAACTTCCAAACTTCTCCATTATGAAACTCCCACTTAGAAATTGAAATTGCTTTGAACAATAATGTTTTAGAGATTCTTTTAACTTTACCATTCTAAATCATGAATCAATTTATATATTATTAAATGTATGATAAAAGATAAAATAACTAATATAAAAAAAAACAAATCTCATATAATTAGTTGTTAATATTTGTATAGCTTTAATTAGCAACCAAACGACTCCTTATTTATCATGTGTGCACTTAAATTATGATATTAAATATATTTTATTATTCAAATAAAAAGCAAACTGCTAATTAGCCTGTCTATCTTTGAGCTAAGGTCATGCATAAAGACGCAAAGCTTTCAACTTTTTTTAAATTATAAATGTTGATTTGAGTTATCTTTTGTTAGTTATATTAAAAAAAAACTTTATTATTTAATTATAAGTAATGGCTCTTGATTCACATGCATTCGATACACTAGTCTATAAAGGCCAAAAAGCAAATTTAAACTTTTCATTTTTTATTTTGTTGTAACATCTCCCCCACCTGGCTGCTCCTGGTCACCATGGGTCACTACGTGAGATCAATAGGATTTGAATTTCGTTTGGTAAATTACATTTGTATATATACGAAAAAAGATTACTTTTATGTATATAACTGGTTTGGATCAATTCCTTTGCTACTTCGTGCACTTGGTTTTTCAAATTTTAAATCTTCATATTGAAAATTTAAGCTCCATCACAACAAAAATGCATAAAGTCACCTCTAACTTAAACTTTGTGGGAATCTTGTTAAAGTTGTGTCCTGAAAAATTTAATGATTAGCTTAAGGGTAACTTTATGCATTTTTCCGAAAGAAAAATTGTATATAATAGCAAACTATTAATTCAATATAAATGATATAAATATACTTTGATTTAATTGTACCCTATAGCAAACTATAGCTATTTTCGTCACTCTCCTTGGTGGAATCTTGCTCGCTACTCTTGTTTGATGTCAGTCTCGCTCTCCTCTCTCGCTTTTTATACAAACACAAATGTATAAAATGTGTTTGTATTTGTATAAAATAAGAGGAAATTGTATAAATACATATATTTTCGTTTTCCTCTCTCCCCTCTCCTAGATATCACTCGCCACTCTCCCTAATCTCGCTCGCCACCCTCGCCTCTCTCGCTTATACAAACAGAAACGAAATGTATAAATTGTGTTTCTGTTTGTATAAAGCGAGAGAAAATTGTATATACACATGCAAATACATATATTTTCGTCATATACACTTATAATTATACGATAAAAATACTCCCCTGCCCAGTTTCTTTTGCCTTTCTCTCTTTCTCGTTTTATACAAATTCAAATTGTATATAATTTCTCTCTTTCTCGTTTTATACAATTCGATTCAATTGTATATTCCCTGCCCAAGTCTCTTTTGTTTTTCTCTTTTTCTCAATTTTATACAAATTCAAATTGTATATAATCGTCCTATACACTTATAATTATACAATACAAATATTTCTCCACCAAGTCTCTTTTGTCTTTCTCTCTTTCTTCTCTCTTTCTCGTTTTATACAATTCGTTTTATACAATTCGCTTCAACGGTATATGTATAGCGAATTATATATATATATAAATATTTGCTATGGAGCGCAATTATGCAAACTTTGCTATAACATACAAATATAAATTTTGTTATTGCTATATGTGAAAGTTGTTGTTTTCCTTTTATAGGGTACTTGTATGATTTTCCGTCTTGATAAACAATATCGGTAGTGTCTTCAGTAAATAAGTAATAATATATAGCTTATGATGATCACAAATTAGTGATACTTTTCTGATAACATTTAATATACAGTACAATAATATGACGCTGAAAATTTCCAGAATGATATATATGTTATTCACAAATACAGTTTCTGGGTTGAATGAGAATCATATGATCTTATTCACAAATATAAACTGAAATGCATCCACTTGACTTTGTACATCAGAATTTGACATTCTCTTTTAGGTAACACACAATCTCTTGCTGCAATAATTGTAAAACGAGATCATTAATTAACAGTCTAATACAGGGAAAACAAAAATGTACTAATCATAAGTGTTTCTATAACACACAAATGTTTATCCACAAGTTTTAAAAATCTTATTAAATGTTGTAACATCGTCAAGACTATAAATTTCAAAAGAACTCTTTGTTTGTTTTCTTAAATAAAAAATCGAGTCAAGTAAAATAATGACAAACAAATATAACAGTAAGTAGAGGAAACAAAACTTACTATTAAACAGAGAAGAATGCATCCAGCAGCGCCAGGGAACAGAGCATACCAATAGTTGAGCTGATGCAACTTAGCTCCATCAATGAATAATAGTGGCAAACTTGCAGCTACAACACAATACTTAAATTTAGCACAACTACTTCAAATATTTCGGAGTTACTCAATACACTACTATAAGATATTTTAAAAAAAAATGAGAGATAATTATCAAACTAATATACCAGGAGGATGAACAGAGCGAGTATAAATCATGAAAGCCATGGCAGCAGAAAGGGCGGTGCTTCGAGCTAGCCAACCTGGGCCCAATATTGTGAATGCCAAAACGCCAATGGCTGCACAACCGATTTGTGCCATAAACATATTGTACTTCTGCACATTCACATCACATAATTCCTATGTTAATTACTTAGACGATCATTAGTCACTCAATTTCTTTATGTAACAGAAAAGTCACCCAACTATTATCATTTCACTTACACCGTATTTCTCTTTTTGGAAGACTTAATCTGGATTCATTTGTTTAGTTATGACTTATGAACTTGCTTATTAAAATTCTTACGTTTAAATGGATAGTTGAGTAACTTTTGAGTTAAAAATCTATAATTGAGTGGCCATTTATGATATTATCTCTATAATTTTCTATATATATATAACATAATTGTTATTGTAGTAGCATGATTACTCATAACAGACAAGCCTATCAAATAGCCTCCCCTAACTCCTTATATTTTTCCTTAATATTTTCAAGATTATATTGTATGCATTTTGTACAGTAATTATTTTGATATGTAAAATGCTCCCTTCTACTAATGCTCTCATTCTCCCCAGAGTAATACAATTAAGAATCACTCTTGTTTCTTTTTTTGACACTGTTGTTAAGAATCATTTGGTTAGGAATAAGTTATGAAAATATTAATAATGTAAGATTTTAGTGTAAAATCTAATAATGGGGGTGTTGTAATTTACGGATTAATAAGGCAGGTACTAATGTATTAATGATTATTCTTATCTCTTGTACAATGGATAGGATAAAATATGTGTTAGTTTAATTTTTAATTTTTCAAAACAGCATTTTGGTCATATTAATTGCTTTAATCCATGAATGACTACAATCTGTGTATTTTTATTTTACTTTTTATTTCAGTTAAATAATTCACTTAATATGGGTTAGAGGGAGTACTATTTATATTATCAATAAAAATGACAATCAAGTAGGGTTTAAGTAATTCTTAATTTTATACAACAAAATATTTTATTCCCACCATTTATTTTTACTTGTTTATTATATTAATAATACACTCACTTTTACTTGTTACTTTTAACATATCAACAGAAAACATATGTTTTCATATTTTTATCCTTAACATTAATTACTTATTCTCTAAATCTATTTTCAAAATCCAAAACTAAACATCAATATATTAACATGAATATTGAGTTAAAATATTCACGTT
Source organism: Solanum lycopersicoides (assembly GCA_022817965.1). NCBI lineage: Eukaryota > Viridiplantae > Streptophyta > Magnoliopsida > Solanales > Solanaceae > Solanum > Solanum lycopersicoides. The sequence continues at coordinate 76,441,484 of CM040620.1, forward strand.
AATCACTATTTATTTAGAGACCTGCAACGTCCAAAATGAACGAGTGAATATCACTTATGATGAATTTTTATGCAGGTATTATCACTCCTAATAATTCTTGAAGCCAGACCAACACCAAGGGGTCGTTTGGTACAAATGTAAGTTATTGGGGAGTTAAATATGTATTTTATTCTATAATCAATCAGAAATTAGTAAGGCAGGGATTATTATTATTGGAAAGATTGTAATGCAATGATTATTAGTCGTTAGATGTTTGGTTTGGTACTTTTAAGGAATTAATTTTGTAGATCATAAGGGTGATTTTGCTTTTTAGTTGATTTGATATTTGCTAATATAACACAAATTCTCATTTAACTTACATAGATGTGAATTTATTAGGAAATCAAAGTAACACCAAACAAAGTACGAAAGAATTAATGCATAGTTTGATATGAAATATTATATCTAAAATGACTAATTCTTCCTATAAGCCAACCAAACCGATCCTAGGTAATCCTGTCCATGATCTAACTTTTATCGACAAAATGATGCAATTGAGTGTTGATGAGTATACCAATATGGATTGTGGTGTACTGGTGGAAATATTTCACTCTCAGGTCTCGGGTTCAAGCTTTGAATATGGAGAAAATTTTGTTAGGTACGTCACTCTCGAATGAGCCAACAATGTGCAATCCCAAATTTAATTAAAGCTTCAATGTGTGATCCGAATGGAAAAAAAGGAGTGTTGATAAGCAGAATTAAGGTTTTCAATTGGCAGAGAGACAAAGTTATATGATAAGCACAATTAAGGCTTTCAATTGGTTTAGAGACAAAGTTGTACGATAAGCACAATTAAGGCTTTTAATTGGTTGAGAGACAAAGTTATACTCTATATCAAGGAGCCAATTAAGTTGCATGTTCACTTAATGACAAATTTTTTTAAAAAGAGAAGCAGCAGAGCTAAAGGCAATTTTATTTTCTTTCTTCTTTTGGCATATCAGAACAAACAGAGCTAATTAAGCAATCAGCAACGTGTATTATAATTTTGTACATACAAGTAGTAATTTATAAACCAGAAAATGCACAAGCCACGATAAAGGCACTAAAGGATCCTAGACAGACTGAGCCAAAGCTTTTTTAAAATGGAAGATCCAATCAAGACTTGTAAGAGAAAATTAAAAAATTTAAAAGGTACATACCTACTTGATACTGGTAACCAAATTAAGAACTTTTGTACTGATTACTTATCTTTTAACACTTTCTTGTTTTGGGAAGATGACAACAAGATTAGAAACAATACAATTAGCATTCACAACTAGTGGTTTCTGTATGAATCCAAAGATTGTACATGTTCAAGTGGTTCTTTCCCACAAGACTTCTCGTTTCTATATTCTCATAGGCAAAGCATCCCGTGTTAGCAGGTTTAGGGGAGGATAATATCCTGAAGTGTGCTATAAACAGTCTATTATAATATAAGCATTAGTGACTCCAAGACTCACTGACGAAAAATTATTGCTTTCGAATTGATTTCCTATTGAAAAATATTTAGTGACTATTTCCACACATATTTTTGATTGGATCACTAAGAAAAGAAAATAAATTAAAGTAGTGTTTTCATAAGAAAAAGCTAAAAGCTTCTTAGTGTTTCAATGAGAATTTGTTTCTCACTATGAGTTTTTTGAGTGAGCTGGTTTAATGTAAAATAAGTGCGAAAATCATGTTTATAACACAAATTTTCCATTTACTCGTAGTGGAAAAAAGCCTTTGATTCTAACTACTCTTCACGTAGTTGACTTAGTTGAAAAATGAAATTGTTTGGTGGTAATTAATTATGAGAACAATATGGTTTCTCATGTTAGTTTGGGGTGTTGACTTTTGTATAACTAGTTTCGAAACTCATCAGTTCAATTATTACTCCATTCATTTCAAATTTGATACAAGTTGACTTAATTTAAAACTGAAATTGTTTAGTACTAGTAATTATAATTATAAGTTATAACGTTATTTTTGGGTGTTGAATTTAGTAAGTATTACTTTATCCGCACCAAAACTTGGTCACATGAGAAAATAACTTCATATTTTCTGTCTCCAGTCAATTCATAGAATTAAACTTAAAAAAATTAAAGTTACGGTTGGCAATTAGATATAAACTAATATATATGACCATGTTTATCACATGTATATGAGCATATATGTATATTATATATAAAATAAGATGCAGCAGCTGTAAACCGTCCAGCTAAAACAACCAGTAACCTTCTCCGTTCACCCTACCCACTAAAATAAAAAAACGATAGCACTAGGCAAGATAAACTTTTAGCAAAGGAATATGCTCTCTATGTCCTATTTTCTTGGGTAGTTTTCGTTTTTCGAGATTTAAAATATAAATAATTTTTTAAAATGAAAAATAAATTGAGAACCAAAAATAAATAATGAAAAATATGAAAGTTTACCCTAGCACCGGGAGAAGCAGGAGTGGCAAATAGGACAGCACAAACAGCCCCTAGAGGAGCTATAGTCATAGATATCCCTTTTGCTGCCAATATTTGGTCTATTTTTCCTAGCATTGCCATTGCCGCAAATGCCCCTATATTTTATAGTAAATAAATAAATAAATGCATTAATTTTGACCATATATTTGAAAATAGGTTTATTACTGAGAGAACCCTACCTGCAGAAGGCCAAATAATGTCACTTAGTGGAGGAGCTTTCGAGGACTTTTCTGGCATCCAACCATCCCATACTCCTGCCGATGCTCTAATGCTCAATTGACATGATTTCTTTCTTTTAGTTACTGTCCTGTTTGCTAATATTCTTTCGTTCAAACCAAATCTCCCAAGTCCTATGATTCTGTTTTCATTTGAAGAATTCAGTACAGAAAACGTGTGTGAAGACGAAAAGGACGTCGGTGGAAGCACAATGCAATGATTAGAACGGAGATGAAGCTGCGCATTCATTTTTTCCGATGTCTACGCAAAATAGAGCAGTGACATATGAACAACCATCAACAAGACAGAACAGAATGTACAATTTTTGAATTTTTATTTTAGATTTGGGTGAATTAGGGCGGTTCAAGTTTAGAACAAAGATACCAATTTGGGTGGAAGTTGGAAATTGGGACGAGACTCTTCAATATATTGAAGGGGCATATCAACCCTCTTGTAAGTAGTGGTGGGGGTATCCAGCTCGGCTAATTTTGTCCAATTGTCTTTTTTAATTATTAAACCCCTCCTACAGTGTGGTTTAAAGGGCCAATTCAGTTAGTACCCTATTATATTATTTTCATAACGACATCTTAGGTTGTACTAATAAAATAATATTTGGGTTTGATGTATTTGAGCCGAACGATTTATCGAAAATTGTCTCTTTATTTTATGAAATAGTGATAAGATTTACTTATATTATATTGTAAAAAAAGTCTAAAAAATAGATATCCTTATATTTTTTTCTATTTTATCTTTATAATTATTTTTTTTTAGAAGTGTGAGTAAATTAGTTTGAATTTTTTTTTAATTAGTTTTATATTTTACATATGATTTCTCATGAAGCGTGTAAAGGAAAGGGGAAGAATTAAGGGCAACTTTCACATATAGCAAACATAAATTTATGTTTGTATGCTATAACAAAGTTTGCATAATTGCGCTCCATAACAAACTTATATATGTATAATTCGCTATACATATACAATTGAAACGAATTGTATAAAACAAGAAAGAGAGAAATTATATACGATTTGAATTGTATAAAACGAGAAATCGAGAAAGGCAGAATTGAATTATATAAAGCGAGAAAGAGAGAAATTATATACAATTTGAATTTGTAAAAAACGAGAGAGAGAGAGAGGCAAAAAGAGACTTGTGCAGGGAATATACAATTGAATCGAATTGTATAAAACGAGAAAGACAAAAGAGACTTGGGCAGGGAAATATTTGTATTGTATAATTATAAGTGTATAGGACGAAGATATATGTATTTGCATGCGTTTATACAATTTTCTCTCGCTTTATACAATTAAAAACACAATTTATACAATTTTATTGTAAAAAGCGAGCGAGAGAGGGAGAGTGGCGAGCGAGAATATGAAGAAGAGAGGGACTGACAAACAGTTTGATATGAAACACAAATAAATTAAAAGATAGTTACTATATTTATTTTATATTATTAGTTTGTCATCTTATATAATTATTCCAATAATTAATATGAAAGGAAGATTATATTTTTACATCTAAATTAACTAGAAGAAGAACAACAAAATAAAATTAGGTATTGAAAAAAAAAAGAACACTGTAAACACATTAAAAATAATGATCGTTTTAAAATTGTCAGTGACCATAAAAAATGATTTATAATTGTTTAAAAGTATTTGGGGAGTAAAATGACGTTGGAGTTTGGGAAAAAGATAAGTAGAGGTAACATATCATTAATTTTCAATTCATGCATTATGCAAAGGGTTATGGGCGGTCATGCTCTTATCACAAAAGCCGCCGTCTTTTCCGGGCTAGCCTCAAAGAATGTTTTACATTTGATTTAATTTATTATGGGTAGATATATTAATTAATCAAACTCATATTTTCCAATAAGAGTTTACCCAATATATATTATAATATACCACAAATTAGAGTAAATTACTTTTTGAAAATTATATAAATATTTATAATGCGCGAATATGTCATTTTATTTGAGAAGATTAAAGTTTACTATGATATAACTATCACTGATTCAACATTATAACTTTTGATTCGTCTTTTCCATTGATAGAACAGCTCAACAACATTCTATAACTCAAATATAGTCAACTCTTCTCAGGTATGTCAATGTGAGATTTTTTATCCTAATCAAGGGTGTCACATACACATTTTCTTATGGACTCAATATCTTAGTTGCGGTTTGCCTCTAACGCCTGAGATTTGTCTAGATTCAACATTGAGGTTTGTCCGATCTTACCAGAATTTATCTAAATTCAGTTGAGCTCAGACTCACAACGACAAGATTAATATACGAGTGCATCTCATACCATTTATCATGGTCTAGACCGCTACCAATATTATTTGATATGAGTTTAGACCTATTCGATTTTATATCACATTACTAGTGTGTAAGACCTGCTTACTTATATTACTAATTCTTAATATTTTTTATTTCTAATATTAAAACACACAATATTTCTAACAATTACTATTTTATTGTTAAAGACAACATATAGAGTATGAATTGAATATCAAAAGATGAAAATACCGTTAGAGCAAACAATTAATGTGTTAAATCCACATAATATTATTAATTGATTGTAACTCACACAAATTGATGTTTCTTTTTTACCAATATATGCGCATAAATAAAAATTAAAATGTAGTTTATAATAGATCGATTATTTGGAGTCTTGGACACATCACCACAGCCAAAAATGCCAACGTTTTCTGTGTTTGGACGTTTGGACATGCACCGCTATGCAAAAAATAATTTTTTAAACTACCACTACTTCAATAAATTATGTAAATATGACGATTTTAAGATAATATTTAAGAAATCTTAGTAACTTAATTGATTGATTATCTAACTTTTTATCTTGTTAGTGATCAGTGAGGGTTCAATCGTTTCGCCCACTCATTTTTCCCATTCTCCTAACTCCCAATTTACAACAATAATAATAAAAAATAAATGTTGATGATGTTTGACAAACTAATAATGCTTAGAACAGTCACAAAAACTTGTCTTGTTACGTTGTTTCCTTTTCACAACACTTGTATAAAAACACCAGCAAAAACAAAAAAGAAAAAGTATTTATTATTGCATTAGTGTGGGGGACAAGTGCATGTTGGGTTTTATTTACCCTGATTTCTTACCATAAATAGGTTTTCCTTTTAGTAAAAGGTTTTGGATTGGCTAATTCTTTTTCTGGTAGGAAAATGTTTAGGACTCTATAAATAAAGACATGTTCATTCTAACTTAATCAGCATTCACAATGTAGTCTTAAGAGCTTTGAGAGTTTTAGTTAGGAGGAGAATTTGTAGGTCACAAGCTTGATACGTTATCACTTTGTGAACCTCCCATGTATTCCGAGTGAATTGGTTGAGATTGTTTCTCTCTGTTTTTTGTACTCTCATATTTATAGTGGATTGCTCATCTCCTTTGTGGACGTAGGTCGATTGACCGAACCACGTTAAATCTTTGTGTCTTTTGGTTTATTTCTCGTTTATCTTCTTAGTCGTGGTCTTTCAAGGTTTGCTTTGCTAGCTTCCGCGTTTGTACCTTTTTATTTACGGTCCTAACAAGTGGTATCAAGCCAGATTCAATGATGGAGTCAGGTTCAGTGGTTCGATAATCGTTGATTGAACCAGGTTAGAAAGAGGTGTTCATCTTGGCGGGTGTAGTTTTAGCAGCAACTTTTTTGAGTAATGAAGAATTTTGTTGGAGAAATTGTTTCAGAGATGTTTTCTGCGTTGAGACATAAATTTTGCGAAGGAGATTATGGAGAGGAGAAGCAAGTTGTTGAAGATTAAGTGAAGAAGGTAGATAAATTTATTTTGTCAGAAATTCAAGCCAAGGGGGAGATTTGTTGAGTTTTATTTGCCCTGATTTCTTATCATAAATAGGTTTTCCTTTTAGGAAAAGGTTTTGGATTGGCTAGTCCTTTTTCTGGTAGGAAAATGTTTAGGACTCTATAAATAAAGACATGTTCATTCTAACTTAATCAGCATTCACAATGTAGTCTTAAGGGATTTGAGAGTTTTAGTTAGGAGGAGAATTTATAGGTCACAAGCTTGATACGTTATCACTTTGTGAACCTCCCATGTATTCCGAGTGAATTGGTTGAGATTGTTTCTCTCTATTTTTTGTACTCTCATATTTATAGTGGATTGCTCATCTCCTTTGTGGACGTAGGTCGATTGACCGAACCACGTTAAATCTTTGTGTCTTTTGGTTTATTTCTCGTTTATCTTCTTACTCGTGGTCTTTCAAGGTTTGCTTTGCTAGTTTCCGCGTTTGTACCTTTTTATTTACGGTCCTAACAGTGCACAGATAGCTGCTTCAGTTTCGAGCATCACTGTTTATAAAATAGCCCAACATTACAAATTATTTAGTGTATAATCGTCTCGGAATTTATTGTTACTCATAAATTATATATAATGTAGCTCTGTTATAAAGTTTTTTTTCTCTCCATGCAGGTAATGTTATTTCGAAGCTGAGAAACCACTTTCACTTGCTGAATTTTGGGTCTCTATAGTTTCATTCAGATCAAAACGTCTAAATCTAAAACATAAGAGATGTATTAAGATTTAAATTCTGAATCTAAATACATAATATCTGAGAATTAAATTGTTACAAATACCACATATTTAAAGGTGTATTGAAATATATCTTTATTTAAAAAGTAGTAAATCTAAAATATAGTAAAATACTAAATTAGTATAATATTATATCATATGATATTTTATAAAATTATATGGTAGGTGGTGGTGGTCATAATAACTACGATGTTAGGTAATAGTGATTTTGTGGGTAATAGTTAGTGGTATGATGGTTGACACTTGACAATAACGGTTGATTGATGGGGTTTGAGGATAATTTGTGATGTCGGCTTGTAGTTATGGTGCATGACAGTGATAATTAATGATGATGGTAAACCAAAATATTTGATTGATGTTTGGCTATGTATAATAGTGACTAATGTGGTGATTACCGGTAGATATAAATTTACATTGTAGTTAGTAGAGGTGATGGTTGAAGGTAATTTATAATGCTTGAGACAATGCCGATGATAGTAGTGGTTGAGGATGGTGGTATTGACTGGTGAAAAGTTGTAGTTAATAATGGTGGATGGCGGTGGCTTAAAGTTGTGGTGCATGATAATGTTAACAAATGATGGCTGTGAATCATAATTGATGATGGATGTATGTTGATGTGTTATAGTGGTTAATATGGAGATTGTTAGTAGCGATGGATTGTCATTACTCATTAGTGATAACTGCAAATGGTGGCTAGTAAATGTGATGATTGATTGTAGTATATCATGTTTAATTCAATGGTGATGACGATGGTTATGATTGACAATGGTATTGAGTAGTGAGTAGTGAGTTGTGAACTTGTGATAGTTGATAATGATGGATGGCGGCAACCGTAGTTGATAATGATAGGGCCTAGGGGATGATAACAACAGTAAATGAATGAAATAAACATCTTAACGATATTAAGACTTTACTAAATATCTTAATCATTCTATTCTATTATGATCCATCAATGACCATTGATTAAAACAAAAATAAACGAGTTCAACGATTGAGATCTGAATAATTAAAATTTTTAAAACGAGGCATTATTTTGAAATATAAACAGATTTTCAAACCCAAGTCCATGACCCAACAAAGATACAAGTGGAAACCAAAGCCCATAATTACCTGGAATGAGAACCGAACCTAAGCCCAATGTTAACTGGAAAGAAAGAAAGCCCAAACCTAAGCCCAAATAAGAATCACATAGGAGGCTGAAATCCTCCATCGACGACCAAATTATGGCCGGTGATAAACTGAGAGTCATCCGACGCCAAAAACAAGACAGCATCAGCTACATGAGAAGCTCTTAGAGCTCCAATTTTCAAGCAATTGAAGGATTCAAACAGTTTCTCTAGCTCCTCTACACCCATTTTCATCGACTTCTCTAACAATGGCGTTGCCACTGCTGCTGGAGAAACACAGTTCACTCGTATACCATACGCACCCAGTCCTTTACTTGCAGACCTCACCAGTCCCAGTACTGCGTGTTTCGACATTGCGTAGTCAATTTGCCTCGTTACCCCCATCGTCGCTGCCGAGCTCCCCGTGCATATTATCTTCCCTTTCACCCCACCTTCCACCATAGCCTTCGCCGCGTGTTTCACGCAAGCGACTGACCCACGAACGTTGACCGCGAATAGGTTATCTAAAGCATCCAGATTGAACCCTAGGATATCTTGTGCGTGCCCCTCGTGGCTTGCAATTCCGGCGTTGCTGAACATTATATCGACTCGACCGTGAATTTCCACTGTTGTTTGTACCAGGGATTGGACTTGTTGCTCGTCCGTAACGTCACATTTGATGAAAGTGCAGTGACTGGACCCGATTGATTCCGCAACTGATCGACCTTTTTCTTCTTGGATGTCAGCAATTACTACCTGAGCGCCATGTTGAGCAAACAGATGTGCTGTCGCTTCTCCGATTCCGCTTGCTCCTCCGGTGATGATGGCAATTTTACCGTTCAATTTTGGATTGAATGATGGCAGAATTGGGTTCTCCATTTTCTTCAATTTTCTTTGGACTCACTCTGAAGGTAACAAACAAACACTTTGGCACTAAGTGTATTTATATTCAACAAACTGTTTGTTGTAAGAGGGAAAAAAAGACATGTGCATACCTAATGATTAAAATTAGGTAAATGCCAACATCAGTTGAATTTTGGGATTTATTGAATTAGCAGAAGTACCCTCAAATTTGTCAGTTCATATGTTGGAATCAATCAGAAAGTAGATCCCATAGCTTATTGTAGCCAGCCAACCCTGGACCGGGGGACCATGGACCAGAGGCGGAGGTAGTAAGGGGTTGGGTTCATATGAATCCGTTTGATTGAAAATTACATTGAGTATATATATATACTAGACATTGCATTCGTTACAACTTATTCATTTTTTTACCTTTTCATATTTTGAACTTTTTAGTAAAAATTTTGAGATATTTCATTTTCTTGTTATAATAAAACTTTGGCTCACATGTAATAGGAATCTCCACTTCACAAGGAAGATGTTTCTAGTTTTTCAACATGTTATCTGCTATAAACTAGTAATTTAAATAAACAATAACAGCTGTGTTTAGAAGTAATCTAGTTTACTTCTAAAAGCATCAAATGCCTCCTTAGTCCTTGCTATTACCATCCTCAAGTTTACAAAATGGCCGACCAAGAAAACGAACTTAATGTAGATAAATGTCCCACATAACTTTTTAAAAAGTCAGTGGCAATCATACAACAGATCACTAGCAGATTTACATGCAACTAATAACCAAGTTTCTTCTTTATGTCTGACAATTTGTCTTAATAGATAGATCCAGTCCAGGGCCGGCTCTATGCCTTTTAAAATTAGGCATTGGCCTTAGGCCCCCAATTTTAGGGGGCCTCAATTTTTTATCAATAATAAATTTTGTGTTATTTTTTTAAAAAAATATTAATTATTTATGAATATATATATTTAAAAAATTATTATTTTATTTCCTTTAATCTAATTTAAATAAAAGAAATCACGAAAAATTATTTTATTTTCTTACAGTCTCTATGCTAATATTCACATTATTTTATTCTTTTAACTCATTTGACACTCTCTTCTTTAAATTTCTAATTAGTTAGAGTTATATTCTATAAAAAATATGAATCAATAGTCAAAAAGTGTTAGCAAGTCAATTGTAAAAAAAATTCTATTTCTTCTTAGATTAAGCATTACAACAAGCATAGTAAAATGTGGGGTATACAAAATTATCAACTTCTTAAATCAAATTATGTTAACAATTTATATTATAATTGCCCGAGTAAGCAAATGTTTTTCAACATGAAATTGATAAAATTTTGTCTAAACCTAATAATTGAAAAGAAAATTGAATAAATCATTTATAAAAAAAAATATTAAATATACCTTGTATTTAAAAATGCAAGATTTTTTTTAAAAAAAAATAATGCATATGAAATTTATTAAATTTTAGGCCTCTAGTTGAAATTTCGCTTTAGGCCTCCGATTGCGTTGAGCCGCCTCTGATCCAGTCTAGGAAAGTTCCATCAATGGTGAGTGATAACATGGCCGCGCTGTAAGAGATCAAGAACAAGGACTGCATCTGTGTTCTGTCACGTGATGAAGTTGTATAAACAGACGAGCAAAGATGTGACGGATACTATGACCACAAATTTTTTTACATTGGACGTTTGACATTCAAGTGATTATGGTTCCTTCTGGTCATGCTCTATTTCGATTTCAGCAGTAATCTAAGGCAGGTTCTGGCGAAAAGGCACATCAATATATAGCTATTACACAGATTTGACACCTTTTGTTTTTCTAGAGACAGGACCTTACTCCTTAGCCTTTAAAATTAAAGTGAGAATATGTATCACCCTTGTTGTAATTACTCGTTTGGTGCAAGGACAGGGCGCGCGGGTTGAATAAATGATAGCAGTGGGCGTGTCTTGTACATGAGGATTATTATTGTTAAAGTATGACAAAAGTCTCACATCGGTGGTAATTGAGATGGGTGGACTCTTTATAAGACTTGTGCAATCCTCCTCCACTTGAGCTAACTTTTGGAGTGTGAGTTAGGTCTAAGACCTAATTTAACAATTGTATTACAATGTTATCACACTATTTTTCTCGTTATTTATCCGTTATCACACTCTATTTTACTCATGTAAAATATAAAGTGGCCAAGTGAAAGTGAACGGAGGGAGTGCTATTCATTCATTTAGACACATATTGTGCTCAAATATATTATAAAAATGTTGTCAGTCTTAGGCAGCAGCGTCAATATGTCCGAGTGGTTAAGGAGACAGACTTGAAATCTGTTGGGCTTCGCCCGCGCAGGTTCGAACCCTGCTGTTGACGTTTTTTTTTTTTTTTTTTTTTTTTTTTTGTACTTATATACAAATTAGAAGAAAATGTCTACAACAAAAATTTGGATGTAATTTTTTCTAATTTACGTAGAGACCAAAGATTACAATATATAACATTTTGTATACACTAATATACAGTTCATATATACTATCTGAAAGAAAAAAATCAAAGCCCTCTCGACTATTATATACTGTATAAATTATGTGTATTCTAGACTATTATATGATCTAGGAAGGGAAGCCAATGGTACAATTGTATGAAGCTCACAGTGGAATTGGTTATAAGATATAGAAGAATGTAGTGATACAATATGTGGGTAAAATTGTTGTTAAAGAATGATAAAAGTCCACATCGATGGTTAATGAGATGGCTGGACTCCTTATACGGCTTGGGCAATCCTCCTCCCTTTGAGCTAGCTTTTGGGGTGTGAGTTAGGCCTATATAGTATTCGTCAATATTCTTTTGTTGTTTTCTTTAATTTATGTATTTTAAATTGGGCATATTAGGGTGAATAAAAGAAGAATTTTTAGCGATGTGCATATTAGTTAATCACATTGTTTAGAAGTTTTTGGTGAAATTTTAAGATCAAATCAATATTTTACGAGTGTATTTATAATTGATGACTTGAAAATTTTCAAAATTGAATTACACGACCTACATGTAAGTGATATGTTAGTTAATTTTTATTCCCGACTCTTGATAAGAGTTATTTACACATTCAAGTTAATTAAGTTTTTATTACTTGATTTTTATTCACGATTCTTTGAATTTTCAATTGACAAAATATAATGTATTTCCTTATTCTTTAAAAAAAATTCTTTATTATTATTAGGGTTTATAAATGGACTGTTTATTGAAATTAATCCATTAATTTCCATTCAACTATCGACTAGGATTCGTACTTGATAAAGGCCATAGAATTGCCTAATTATTTTGTTACTATTACGTTTCCTAATTATTTTGTTACTACTTTGTTTCCTAATTATTTTGTTACAATTTTGGAAACCTTTGATTCCTATTTCTACACAAATTAGTCTTTCCTCAAAGTCTATATAAAGCATCTTATTGCTCCAACAATTCATCACCAATAATTTTCTTCTTTTCACTTAGCTTGATTTGCAATCTCAACAAAAATTGGAGATGGAAATTCCACAAATCTTCAACGAGTTCAAAGTTTGGACCGATGATTTTATCATTCCAAACGACATCAACTTGAAGGCCATCGTCAACAACAACAATCCTTCTACTAGTCCTTTATTCTTGTTAGAAATTCGTGTTCAAGAATTTGTTCAATATCTTTCAGAGAATGGGGATTCCATCGAGGAGGAACCTCGAGGTCCATTTATGGTCCAATCTTTCTATTTGCCGAGTAATGCTATGATCAGTGCTCCTGATGATAGTCTTTGTGAAATATTAAGCTCTATAGGTGTTCCTTTGAATAGAATGTCACCCATTATCACAGAAATCTCTTCGTTTGGTCGGAGCATGATGTCTCTACCAGCCAATTCAGGACGCCCTGTGCTTCCTATAATTCTCCTCATTGCCGTTAACAGTTGGGATCCCACTCCTAGAGGCGCAACAGAGAGAATTAAAGATCAACGCGTTTGTCTTACGCCGTTTTTAGGTATAAGGTATAAGGTTGATGTATAGAATTTTATTTACGGACAAAGCTATACATGTAATCTTCATTAGTTTTTAGTCTCAACTAATATTGGTTTTGTAGACTACAAGACAAGTAATAATGGATTTTTTATACTTCTATATGTTGGCGCATGTAATTAATGGAGTACTTGTTTTATAATAGATATTTCAATTTTACACTTACAATTTCCAGTTCAAGTTTATACTACTTAGTTTCTATCATAAGTTTGTGTACCAAAGATTCACAAGTTCCACTTAATTTCATGTAATTTCTTATAATCTGCATAATCACTTTAGTTAGTTTTGTTAAAATAAATAAATTAGGTTGTTCATGCGTTCAAAGTTTTCAGGAATATCCTTAACCTATTGGAAAAGACTTAAAAATATTTTTCTACTATCTTTAGTCTAAAAGTACCCTTTACCCTTTGTTTATGGTTCAAAAATACTCCTCTTTCCACCTTTTAGTCTAAAAATATCATCAACCCAAATTAAATTATATTTGATTATTTTATTAATTAATTAATTCTTTTATTTATTCTATAAGACGTTTTTTTTAATTAATTTAGTGTTAGCTCATCTTAAAATATTTAAGTCTACCTATATCGGAAATGAAAAATATTTTTTTTATGTTATCAAACTTTTAGTAGCGGTGTAAATGGAAAACAAAAAAATTTGGCTAATTATACATCTAATAATTATTTGTGCTTTTTCCTTTACTCTTTGATACTATAAACTTTGACCATATAAAAAAATTATTTTTCACTTTAAATAGTTAAACTTAAATATATTAAATATTTTGATATAAATTAATATTAATATTTGTTTTATAGGTTATATTAAAATTTTAATCTAAAGAAAAATTTCCTTTCAATCACTTGAAACGGCACAAAGGGGTGGAGAAGTAGTCCACTTTGTAATGTATTTTCTTCTCTGATTGTGATTTATTTCGACGCTTTCTGATGATCTTATGAAGTTCAAATATAACTAGATTTAAATATTTTAAATTATTTGGGATGTGCTACTATTAAAAATTTAAACAAATAAAATTAATCCTTTTTAAAAAAAAAAAGAACTAACTAATTAATAAAAGAATTAAATTTGAATTAAAGATATTTTTAAATCAAAAGGTGGAAGGAGGGATATATTTGAATAAAAAATAAAAATGACGGACATTTTAAAATCAAAAGATGGAAGGAGTTCCTAGTGATATTTTGAAATATTAATGGGAAAAGGGTCAAAAATATCCCCCAATTTTGATTTATTGTTTAACTTTATCCTCGCCGTTAAAATAAAGTTAATTTTACCCCTCGCCGTTAAAATATAGTTAATTTTACCCCTCCCGTTACTAATTTCACCAAATTTAGCCCTCATTACGGATTGACCCATATTGACCCAATTTTATTTTTAAAAAAAAAACTTATTCCTTATTTTAATCCAATAACCCAACTAATTCTTCCAAATCTCCTATACCCATTTACTCATTCTCCCAAATCTCCATTAAACATGTCAAAGACATCATTTTAACACAATTACTTTTGTGAATTAAGTGAAACATCATACCAAGGATGTAGGGGCAAGCCTTCCAGGTTCCGATTTTCTTCTTGTTAGCATGTCTTTTATAGATGTTCAGGGTCCCATCCTTCGTGTAGTCATCATCACTGTCCATTCAACTTCATCAAAACAATGCAGAGGACAGTTCTAACATTGGAGATTTTTGAAATCTCTAATGTTACACATTTTCTTCTTTTACACATTGGAGATTTTTGAAATCTAAACAAGAACAACAATTATTATATATGGGAAAAGGAGATTTGGGAGAATGGGGTCAGGTTATTTTAAATGAGGTCGGATTATTGCCTTAAAATAAGGAATAGGGTTATTAAAATTCGGGTCAATTTTGGTTAATCCGTCTAATGAGGGGTAAATATGGTGAAATTAGTAACGGAAGGGGTAAAATTAAATTTATTTTAACGGCGAAGGGTAAAATTAACTTTATTTTAACGGCGAGGGTAAATTTAAATAATAAATCAAAGTTATGGGGTATTTTTGACCCTTTTCCCAATATTAATTCAAGTTGAAATTAATATCTCAAAAGGTCAATCAACTTTGATAATTTATTTAGTAAAATCATTAAAACTTGTTTTATATCAATAAAATCACTAAATTTAAATATTTATATTAATAAAATCATACTACTAAATCTACTAATAAAAATATTTTAGGCTCGTAAAACTTATGCTCTTCCAACTGGATTTGAATGAATATTAGTATTAATTATCCAAAGTAAATACAACAAAATCTCCAAAATAATTTTGACCAGCCAATGTTGCAAAAACTATCCCTGCTAGCTGGAGCTCCCAAATTACAGGGCGACGTGCACGAATAGTTTTATGAAACGGAGAAAAAAAGGTAATATAGTGTTACCATATAAATGTTTTATGTTTATTTTAAAAAGTTTCCTTATTGGAAATTTGACATTATATTTCCTATTTCTACACAAACTGGACTTCTAAAGTTACCCTATTTTGCCCTATTATTTTTTTTTCCCTACAGAAATCAGCCTTTCTTTAGAGTCTATAAAAGCATTACACTGTGAGATTCAATTCTCATACACCCTTCTCTCTTTATTGAGTAACTTTGTGTTTCAGTAATATTCTCCTCTGTTTCTTCATTCTCCCAACAAAATTTGTTGAAGATGGAGAATCTACTAACCACATATGAGTTCCAATTTTGGACGGATGATTTTATCATTCCCAACAACATCAACTTGAACAACAATCTTTTAACTAGTCCCCTTTTTCTGATAGAATTTCGGATTCAAGAATTTCACCGGTATTTGCCAGAGGGAGGGGATTCCATCGTGGAGGAACCACGAGGTCCATTTATCGTGAAATCTTTCTTTTTGCCGTGTAACGCTGTTATTGGTGATGATGATAATAGCATTTGCGAAACACTACGTTACATAGGCGTGCCTCTGCACAGAATGCCTACTGTCATTGGAGATATTTCTTCTTTTGGTCGGAGCATGGTGGCTCAACCTGTCAATTACGGTCGTCCTCTGCTTCCCATGGTTGTCGCCATTGAAGTGAACACTTGTAATCCCAGAGACTTAGAAATCGCGCACCGGAGAAAATATGGTTTCATACCGGAGATTGAAGAGGAGGACAAGCCCATGGATAAACGTAGAAGAATTAATTAGTTTAAAGTATGTAATTCAAAAAAGAGACTTCACTAACCTTGGACAAACATTGAGTTTTTTATTTTTATTTATAGAATTCCTACATATACCGCCAATATTTGTTTGGTGCTTTCTTTAATTTCTATATTTTAAAATAAATTGAGCATAAAGAAGGAACATTTAGCAATGTGTATATTGGTTTGTCACTTTGTTTATCATCAATGAATTGAAATCGGTATCTTATTAATTTAGTATTTTAAAGGTGAATAAAGAAAGAACATTTAACGATTAGATCGATATTTTATGGATTTAATATATTCATAAATCAATAAATTAATAATTTTTAGAATTAAATCAAACTGACTGATACATAATCATGTAAGCAAGGTGTTAGTTTTAAATTTTATTCATGACTCTTGAGAAGAGTTATTTACATAATCTAATTTAGTTTGTATTAGATAAAAGACATAGTTTTCTTCTTATCTTGTCCTAAAAAATCAGTTACACGCTTTAACTATTATGGTGATCGGTGACCTATTACACATCATAACTACTCAAAAGTGAATTTGTTATCACCCTGAGTCGTGTAACACCACTCTCACATTATGTGGTGTATTACACGCGCTTCCACATCAGCGCTAAGTCAGCTTAATGTCATAAATTATAATTTTTTGTTTTCTTTTATTTATCGGAAAAGGGTCATATTTGCCCTTGTACTCTTAGAAAAGGGTCATATTTACCCTTCGTCATACTTTTTTGATATATTTGCCCTTACCATCCTACTTTGGATATATATTTATCCTTGTACAGTTAACTTTATCATGTCACCATTTTCTTTAGTCCACGTGGCGCCTACATGGCTCCATGTGGATATACTTTTATTATTATTATTATTATTATTATTATTATTATTATTATTATTATTATTATCATTAGTGTTATAATTAAATTGAAAAACTACTCTCTATTTAGTGATAATCCATCTGACCTAATTTTCCTAATTTTCTACCCATAATCTTTGCACACAAACGATTCATACGGTAACAAAAGGCATTCATGTCTTGATTAAGAGAGAAGATCCAACAATAAGTAAGATTTCTATTCTTAAATCATCTCTTTACCTTTTTGTATGGTATTTGTTTCTTGTTTTTTTCAAAATCTGCAAAAAAATGTCAAAATTGGTATACATCTTCATTTATTGATAGCCTTTTGCCTGCTAAAACACCGGTAATGGAGAAATGTGATCATTGCAGCCCAAAAAAGTCTTTTCTTCTTTCTTTGTCTGTGTATATAAAGTGTCTCGTATATGTTTAACATATTATGTAGAATGCACTATTCAATTCATTTCTCTTGTTACCGTATGAATCGTTCGTGTGCAAAGATTATGGATAGAAAATTAGGGAAATTAGATCGGATGGATTATCACTAAATAGAGAGTAATTTTTTAATTTAATTACAACATTAATAATAATAATAATAATAATAATAATAATAATAATAAACATGGAGCCATGTAGGCGCCACGTGGACTAAAGAAAATGGTGACATGATAAAGTTAATTGTACAAGGATAAATATGTACCCAAAGTAGGATGGTAAGGGCAAATATATCAAAAAAGTATGACGAAGGGTAAATATGACCCTTTTCTAAGGGTACAAGGGCAAATATGACCCTTTTCCGTTTATTTATTAATTAACTTTTCTTTTATTTATTAATTAACTTTTCTTTTATTAACTATATTTTACTCTAACTAACTCCTAATTAATTGTTTTAATTCTCTAATAATTGTATCTTCTTCATCACTAATTCATTCTTTTTTCAATTCTCATTTCATCGAAAAATCATATACGGCCCCACCCACCTTCACTATTGATTTTGTTCTTCACAACTACTATATCACCTTCAATTCTTCTTCTACACCAAATATCACCACCACCATTATCAATATCGATTTTCTTCTTCACCACCTTCAATTACCTTTTTAATGTTTGTCACCCGCCACTATGAATAAGATAGAAACAATAAAAAAAAAAATCTAGATAGAATACAATTATTCACTAACAATTCTATGGAAATTAACCTGATAGCGAATCAAATAAATTATACTTTAAGATTGTGATAAACAATGAAGAAATGTGATGGAGAAAAAAGAATGAATAAGAAGAGGACAATGGGTGGGGTTTGTAGAAGAAGAGGTCTAGGGGAGGGTTTGAAAAGAAGATTCTAACTTCTTATTTTTTAATTTAATTTCAAACTAACGCACCTATTTTTTTTATTATTATTTTTACCACGTCAGTTTTAGAAGGTAAGAAAATTCACTTTTGAATAGTATAGGTATGTAATAGATCACTACGATATTTTGACTGTGTGACTAACTTTACGGGATAAATTCTAGGGGTGATTTATGCCTTTTCTTTTTTTGTTAGGTGATTCTAAGATTATTCTTTTTCATTTTTTAAAATTTATAATTATCACTTATTGAGAAGAATTGACAAAAGGGGGCTCTTTGAGTTTTCAATTGGCAAAATATAATGTCTTTTAATATTTTTTAATTTTTCTTCTTTATTAAATTAGGGTTTATAAATGGAAAGTTTATTTGAAATTAATCCATTAGTTTCAATTCAATTCTTTACTAGCATTCACACTTGATAAGGCCACATAATTGCCTAATTATTAATTGCTTGCTTCTCAAGTTACTGTTTTGTTTCCAAATCAACAATCTTGAAAACCTTAGATTCCTATTTCAACACAAATTAGTCTTTCCTCCAATTCAATATAAAGCTTCTTATTGCTCCAACAATTCATCACCAGTAATCTTCTTCTATTCACTTAGCAATCTAGCAAAAACTGAAGATGGAGATTCCACAAATCTTCAATGAGTTCAAAGATTGGACAGATGATTTAATCGTTCCAAACGACATCAACTTGAAAACCATCCTTCTACTAGTCCCTTATTCTTGATCGAAATTCGTGTTCAAGAATTTGTTCAATATCTTTCAAAGAATAGGGATTCCATTGAGGAGGAACTCGAGGTCCATTTATGGTGCAATCTTTCTATTTGCCGAGTAACGCTATGACCGGTACTCCTGATGATAGTCTTTGTGAAATATATAGAATGTCACCCATCATCATGGAGATCTCTTCGTTTGGTAGTAGCATGATATCTTTACCAGCCAATTCAGGGCGCCCTGTGCTTCCTATTGTTCTCCTCATTGCAGTTAATAGTTGGGATCCAACTCCCAGAGGCGAATTAAAAATGAACGCGCCGTTTTTGGATATAAGGTATAAGGTTGATGTATAGAATTTTATTTACCAAGAAAGCTATACATGTAGTCTTTATTAGTTTTTAGTTTCAACTAATGGTTTGTAGACGGCAAGCCAAGTAATATTGGATTTTCAATACTTACCGATGTTGCCGTTTGTAATTATTAAAGTACTTGTTACTATAATAGATAATCTGCACAATCACATTGGGCATCTTTTAAAAAGAAAAAGAAAATAAAGTAATTTCTTCATGCGCTCGAAGCTTTTTAATTTGAAGATTGTTTATAATCTATAACAATTCCATTAAAACAGCATCAGGCCCAAAAGTATACACAAAATATTTTAGTTAGTAACGGTATATGAATCAAACCACACCAATACTACATTTAGACATTTTCTCTTTGAAATGATCTAAAATACCAAAAAATTATCTCTCTCCATAGTCTGTAATATTTGTCGAACTTCCCAAAATATGATTTTTTGACTAATTACAAATTCATCAGATTTATTTCAACTGCTTGGTTGACTTGAGTTTCAGAGAACTTTGCACTTGTTTTTCTGGAGCTGCACTTTAACACAATCAATAGACCATGGGTTCGTAGCCCTAGCTGGTCGTGAACAGAGCAATTCTTTTTGATAATTTAGTGGCATATAGAAATGCTTTGCGGATATGTCATCCACATGTAACTGTTAAGTGACCTCATTTATTTCATCAAGTTTAAATAAAGAACTTTCTTCAGAGGGACCTAAACTCTTTGATAGGGGAAGAAATTCAGTAGTGATACAAATTTCTCCGAAGATTCTAGAGAAGTTACGTAATTGCATGCAATTTCCACTCTTGATAGCAGGTCTTACAACATATAAGAGTAGCATCCAGTTCATAATACAACATATAGTTCAAAATTGTCAACTGAATTCCTCACTACTATCTATCTGGTATCAAGTGCTCTAGGACTCATACCTGCATATCTCCTAAATGTGTACCTTAACCAGAGAAGCGTCATGGAGTATACTTGAGAAAAATGTTCCCCCTTCTGCATCTGATTCTCAAACTTATAGTGTCCTTGGTGGTGCAAACTTCAAATTCATACTAATACAGATTCATAAATATATCATCGGTTACAAAGTCAGGTAAACCTACCAACCAAATTGTAGAGAATTGTGTACACTATGTTACAAGGAGCTGGTTGCTAAGGGAGTTCAACTGCTATCCTCCTCAATTGTTTTTATCAAATGAGGAGAACTAACCAGTAATGGTATTTGCACCTCTTCTCTGAACCAAATTATTGTAGAAGTTTCTTGTCCGAAAGAACAAAGCCAAGGCCACAAGAGCCCCAAAGAAAGTGGAAGCTGCCATGATAAAGAAGGATAACATGAAGCAGTGAGTTCCAGTACACATGTTCCCTTCATCTGATGCTTCCTTATCGTAGAGGTATCCGACAACCCAAACAGACAGTATATAAGATCCTACAGGGCCTGCTACGGTTATGGTGTTAAATATTGTGCCCAGATGCCTTGCACCAAATATCTCAGAAGCAATTGTGGGCATTAGTGACCATTGTGATCCATAACAAATGCCAACTATAACAGAGCCGGCATACAAAGCACCAGGCAGAGCAGATGCTATCACAGCATGGCCAACAGTCATACTAGCCAGAGTAACAACAATAAATAATGGCCTTGACCAACCTAGTGAGCGCAAGAAATAATCTGAAATATAACCAGCTCCAAAGCGACCAAGAAAATTCCAGATACTCCATAGAGAAACTAAAGTATTTGTCTCTAAGATAGTGTACCCAAGTGACCCTCCTATCTGGCTAATGTTATTAACTGTGGCCAGCCCTGTGCCCATTCCACATGCAGTGGTGACAAACAAAAACCAAAAACCAGTGGTGCACATTGCCTGAAAAAGATTCATGTTTTCCCCCCATTCTGGAGTCCTCCTCTCATTCATATCTCTCTCTTGATCAGCACCAGCAGGCAACTCATCATAGTTACCATGACTTTGCCCCATGTCCACAAAATGCGCCTGAGATCTATTTTGCTCATCCTCCGGTGAGTTTTGCTCGAGTAAGTATTTAATTATTCTATAAGACTTTTCCTTGTGGACCTTGATCGCAACAGAAATCGGGGAAAGCAGCAAGAAAATGAGTACAGCAAAAGTAATGATGCGAACGGACAGTTGTAAAGAGAATATGTTTCCCACAATGATTTCAGCCATGAGATAAGAAGCCAGTACCAGAGCAATCAATGAGAAACCATTAAGATGCTTCTTCTCATCATCTTCATTAGTTTGCGAGATTGTTACGAAAGACATAAGTAACAGGGTAGTAATAGGAGGCAACAATGCCAACAACAGAAGATATGCAGTGGGCCTGTTTCTAAAGATTGTCTGATATACTTGAATTAATATTGCTCCACTCAACCCGAGAAAACCCTGCATAGATTTATGGAAATGAATCAAATGTCAAAATAGGGGACAAGGGAAGGCAGCTAAATTGAAAGCAATATACACAAACAAGATTAGCATCACAAGCCTTCTGAGATTCCAACTCTATTCTCTGATCTCTATGATCTTTCAATTTTACTTTGAGACTTGGTGCTGAAATCAAAGGAATGCCAAAACATTCTTTATTATGAAGAGGAAAAGATACAATTAACTTTGTGAACAACTTAGTCGCCTTCTTTTGTTAATTTTTTGGAGGTCAAAGAGATGACCATCCACAATATCATTTGATTGACTATGCCTAAATCTATCCCTATCCCCACGTAGACATAAAATCTCTAACCTTATGTAAGCGTAATAGCACTTATCCCTACATAGATATAAAGCCTCTAACCAGAACAAAAAGAATTCAGAGAACCTTATGTAAGGGTAATATAACCAACAAAAACAACAAAACCAAGTTTCAGTTGATATCATCTCAATAGATCTTTTGAGACAGCTACTTCCATAAGATTTTTGGTCTAGAATCTCACTACCACTTCTAGTCAGAGTATCTAATAAACAATACATATGAAGGTCCACTTACGAAATGACCAAACAATCCTAGGCCACCGTCTCACTTTATCATCTACATGTGCTACTTGCACTCTTTGTAGCATATTATCATTTCTAGTTTTATCCAATGTATGTGTGCTACTTGCAATCTTAATTAAATGTGATCCTTTCTATTTTTATCCAATCTATTATGACCAAACTCAATCTTCACACCCGCATTTCTACGAATTTCGTCTTGTGACATGTTAAATATTTATAATCTTTCAGACATTCTATAAGACAAACCTTTCCATTCGTTTGCATCTTCCTAATGCGTGACAATCCTATTGCACTCCTCAATATAAGTCTGTTTATTTCAACTTTATGTGTTAAATCTTCATCTATCAAACCATTCTATTGGAGAACTGAATGTCCATATCAAAATAGTATGCATTGTGAGGCATCACAATCCATCTAATCTCATCATCCTGATTTCAATCAGGGCCTGAAGTCTTATTGCACATATCCTATCTTACTCGGATTGAGTTATCTATCTACCAATTGAAATTAATTGCTCCGCTTAATTGATAAGAGTAAATGAAACTGAAGTCGATAATAAAGCTTGCAACTTAAATAAAAAAGTCAGATTTTATAATTTGTCGATAATTTCTGAAGAGTAACTCAAATAGACTTTAACTGATTGAGAAACGCACCTTCATGATGCCAACAATGGTGCCTCTATAATTAGGGAAATTGTGCACAGCAGTGACAACGTTAGCCGTATTGAAGAAAGTCATAGCATGAGCAGCTAAAAGCATGTAGAGGCACATAACCCATAAAGGCGGTTTAGGTAGAAGGCCCATAACGGTCAACCACATAAGATAATAGCCAGCAAAGCACTGAATAGCTCCGGCAAGCAGCACCACCCATGGACCACCAAAACGACGACGGCGAGCGGTGACTGATGAGTAGAGTAAGCCGGAAAGTATGCCGACATTAGCGCCGACATCTTTGAATACGGAGACGACATTGAGGGATGATTGATCGTATCCTTGGGTAGATTTGAGAATGGAAGAATAAATGGCGAATGTGTAGAGTGAACCGCTGGTACATTGGATCCATATACTAGCGACTGTGGCTACCCATTTGGTGTTGATCTTGGCCTTAAAACTGGGATTGTAATCTGGGTCTAAATCCATTTTTACTGATTTCTTCTTCTTCTTCCTCTTCTTTTGGTTGATGAGAAATCTTCCAACAATTATTCGACGTGTTCTTCACCACTACCTTGAGATTTTCTGATTTCGTCTTACATGTTGAGTTGTTTTCATTTTTGGGATTTCGTCTTCGTGTTCAGTGTTTACAGTTTGGGAATTTCGTCTTTAACTCTCTATGTTGAGTGTGTTTACTCTGGCTGCCACGTGTACATAAACTCCCTAACTATTACGCTATCGCTAATTATTATTCTTCCCGTTCCTCACAATTTTATATTAAGAAACTAATTAATATTTTTTTATTTGATGTCATTTTAAGTTAATTTTTTTAATTTATTAATGGATATGCTAGATTTCAATAATTAAAATGCATTCGGATGACTATTTAAATTTTTGAGTTTATTTTAGGAGCCAGAATTTTTCACCAATTAATTCAAAATTTTAAAAATTTATTATAGCTTCAACTTTCAAGATTATTTTTGAATTTTTCTCCATCTTTTATTTTAAATTTGTTTGTTTGAGATTTCTTACTCAAAATCATATCTTGATTTTTCAAAGTGATATATATACTTATAATATAGCATGTGTTAAGAGTTGTATATTCACCTCCCTCGAAAAATTGAAATTTGAGTACATAATTTTATTTATTTAATCATATTTACCACACGTCTCTTCATATGCAGGTGATTCTTTTTTCATGGATCATACACAAAATAATACTCAATTAAATAGCAAATGACAGTATTGGCTTGCTAAAAAAATTTCGAAGTAAATGCATAATCTTCGTTTAGTTTTTCAATTCCTGTAAAGGAGCACTATAAGGCAACAATGAACAAACCAAAACACGAGCTCACAATTATGCACAATATCTACAGTTTGCTGCATCCCAAATTCCTAGTTTCCCAAAAAAAAATCAAGAAACAGATACAAAATAGCAACTGTAGTCTGCAAGGATACAGAAACCTTGGCCAAAATTTAAGCCAGACCTTTCAGTGTATTGCAACCTTGAGATCAGATCAGCACAACATTAGCACACGAGAATAGAACCTTCTCGTCCTATAAAACAATGCCAAGGCAACTACAACTCCAAAAAGACTTACTGATGCTAATATGAAATAAGATAACATGAAGCAGTGAGTACCAAAGCATGAATTTCCTTCTCCTGATGCCTCTTTGTCATATATATAGCCGATAACTCTGACAGAAAGAACATAAGAGCCCACTGGACTAGCTATCGCGATTGTATTGAAAATTGTACCCATATGGACCACACCAAATATTTCTTTACTTATGGTAGGCATTAATGACCACTGTGACCCATAGCAAATACCTACCAGCAGTGAACCCACATATAAGTTTCCGGGAAAACCTGAAGCGATAATCACATGGCCACCAGCCATTGCTGCTAGAGTAAAGACCATGAATAATGGCCTTGGCCACCCACTCCTGAGCAGAAATATATCTGATACATATCCAGCTCCAAGACGGCCAAGAAAATTCCATATACTCCAAAGTGAAACTAATGTACTTCTTGCCAATGTTGTGTAACCAAGTGACTCTCCAATCTGGCTGATGTTATTTATCGTGGCCAGTCCTGAACCCATCCCACATATCATCGCGACAAATAGAAGCCAAAAGTCTATGGTGCATATGGCTTGCCACAAATTTTTTTGTTCATCAGGCTGCAAGATAGAGCTGGCCCTTCGCTGGACTGTATCTGTTGGTACTTCATCATAATCCATAATATTCTGAACAGCCAATTTATCAGAACTCTGCCATTCAGGTTCATCTATCAATAGAGAGGTAGAGGATGTGATTGATGGCGGCAGTCTCTCTAGATCAACCCTTTGGGCCTTGACTACAACACTAATAGGAGAACAGAGTAGAGCAAAGAGAACCAATAATGTAATGATCTTTGCCCATTCTGGGAAGACAAAGACGTTCTCCAAAATCCGTAAAAACAGAAGATATGCAGCAATAACTAAAGAAACTAATAAAAAGCCCTGCAAATATTTCTCCTCATCTCTTGAAGGTGTCTCATGGACTGTCACCAAAAACATGAGCATCAAAGTGACTATAGTCGGAAGTAATGCAAGCATCAATATCAGCGAGCTTGGGTTATTATTGAATATGGTCTGATACACTTGTATTAGAATTGCTCCACTCAAACCAAGAAAGCCCTGGCCAAGAGAGAATGCATCACACAATTGCTTAATTGAACAGATAATGCATCAGTTACACAACGGGAGAAAATACTCAAAATGGTACTAGACCATCAGAGAAAAATTGGGACCAGCATTGATAAGAGTAGATTGGGAAAAAAAAGAATTTGTTACCTAGGGAATGAGGAAGAATTGAAACGCACTATAAGATAAGGATACTAAGCATATCCTAATGCTCATTGCTAAAGTATTTAACTCTTTAAGAGATCCAATTTTTATAATTCTACAGCTAACATAATTTCAAAAGCTAAGCCACAAAATCTTTCTAGTCTTCCAATTCACGATGAGTACCCAGCTCCAAGTTAAGTTTCACCAAAGCAGGAAGGGCTTAGCAGACAACCAGATGCATGAGCAGTCATAACATGAGAGTTGTTTATATTTTGTGAAAAATTAGATTAACAAAAACAAAAAAGAAAATATGATGTTGCTCTTCAGGTTCCAATAAATACATAACAGATTGCACTTTGCTCATAATTGGAAACACTAGGTTCTCTTTTCAGGTCTAATTACCGGTAATCAACAAGTAAAAGGATTAATGCAAATGCACAATGCAAATCAATAATAATGAGCCGTAAAATTGATATTGCTGAAAGGCATAGACCCGTTAATCTTTATCCATTATTTTTCTATAGTTTGCAAAAGTATGCATCTACAAGTTCATTTGGATGCATATAATGTTCCTTCAAACTCAGAAAGGGGGCTTTTGTAGCTCAGAAAAACTAGTGGGAAAAGCTATTGAACTTACATCAAAAGTAGAATATTTTAATGCCTGGTTATTCTGAAGAAGAATATTATTCTTGGCAAATAATAGACATATTATTCTTAGTTAGGCCTACTAGACCTTTAAGCCCAACTGCAAGCCCCTTTAAAGGATTATTATATGTAAGAAATATTTTGCGGTGCTGCTAACTGCTGTGGTAGGCATATACCTAATATCATCATCAAATCAATAAGATACTTCCCACTAGATTTCCTTAATAGCATTAATAAATATAAAATGTCCCACTACCAACTCCACAACTATTGAAGCTTTAGTTAAGGCTAAAGAAGGAAGCATGAAGAGTTTATTTGGATTGGCTTCTAGCTTTTGGCTCATTTTTATCATTTTAGCTTAAAATAACATGCGTGTATCGAAAGGTGCTTAAAAATTATTTTAACTGCAAATCACTTGAAATAAATCAATCCAAACATGCTCTATGACTTCGTTTGATTATCAGGAGAAACAAAGAAAGATAAGAGTTACGTATACAACTTTTATATATATCAGTTATCATCACATCATGCCGCCAAAAATGGAAAATTATATTCTAATCAATCCCTAAACGTCAAGCAACAGAATGCTTCACCCACTTATCAATCCTATAAAACGTCACATTAATGGATAAAACTTCATAGAGTGACAAGTACGCTGGCAACAATCATTATCCCAATAGCCTTATTAAAAATAGTAGAATGATACAGTTTAAAAATTAAACAATCGGAACACAATTTATTAAGAAAATCCACCACCAAATGCAAAATAGTTATGTGGCTATAAATATTTTATTAAGAATAAAAGAAATTTCTTAAAATTAAATTAGTTTTAATTATAATAAAGGGAAAAAAATAGCGTGTAACTAATGCAGCCTTGTTTCTACTTTGTACTCGGATCAAATGCAGCCACAAAAATTGGGAGTGAGGGAACAAAAAAAATTACTACCAGAAATAGAAAATCACTCATCTGAGAGTTGATTTTGCTCGTAATTCGCAACATACCTTCATGATACCCACAATAGTGCCACTATGGTCCGGGAAATTTTGAACGGCCGCAACAACATTAGCCGTATTCAGGAAAGTCTGAGCATGAGCAGCGATGAACATGAACAGGGACATAACAGCCACAGGCGGCCTGTTTATGGTTCCGGTGACGGCAAGCCACATGAAGAAATAGCCGGCAAAGCACTGGATAGCCCCAGCCAGATGTACGACCCATGGCCCGCCGTGGAGAAATGAGAATCGTCCTCTGCCTGAGCTAGGCTTGGAGGCGACAGCGGTATAAAGGAGGCCGGAGAGAATTCCGGCGTTGGCACCGATATCTTTGAAAACAGAGACGGTATCGAGAGTGGATTGATCGTAAAATTGGGTGGACTTGAGGACAGGGGAGTAGATGCCGAAGGCGTATGATGCACCGCTGCTGCACTGGATCCATATGCTAGCCACCGCTGCTAGCCATTTGCTGCTCTCCATAGCAAATGTTCTAAGCTGTCATGATATAATAGTCTCTATATAATAATAAATAGAAACTAAATGCATCCTTTTGTTTTTCAAATTTATTTTTATATTTTACCCCTCATTTGGATGGTTGTTACTTGTTATTGAATATGGTATACAATGTTTATTTAATTGTTATATTTATAGTATTTGTATAGTTTTAATCATTAGATAATCACGAATCACGGAAAGTATCATTTTATATAGTGATCAATTTGATATGATCACATCATTATTATGTTAATATTTCTTTTTATTTTATCATTTATTTTATCTTTCCATAATAGCTTTATCATGTATTTTACTTTTTTAATATATCATTTAAATTTCTAATGTGTGATTAGGGGTGTTTGTGGTTCAGTTTGGATCGATTATTGATTAAAATCAAAATCAAACCAATCTAGTCGATTTTTTAAATTTCTAAAACCAAACCAAACCAAACGAAAAAAATAACCACCGGTTTGGTTATTGTCGGTTTGATTCGGTTCTTATGGTTTATTCGGTTTAAAAGTAATAATTTTCTTGAGTACGTATGTATCTCGACAGACACAAACACCAATTACATGAGCAATCTACAGAAAAGTTAATGTCGGTTCAGTCAAGCAATTAATCAATATTAGAGTGTATGACTATTTTATGTGAAGTAGAGTAGTATGTAAAGACTAAAATAGATTTTGATGAACTTGAATTTGAAATTGTTGTACTTGGACTGAAATGTTGGGCTTGAGAAAATGATAAAGCTAAAAACTTAAGTTAATTAAAATTTAATAAAATATTTTTAATTTATTTATGAATAATATATAAATAATTAAAAAATATATATATCTAATTTATCGGTTCGGTTTGGTTATTTTTGCGATTGTTTTTTAGTAAAATCAAAATCAAACCAAATAGTATCGATTTTCAAAATTTAAAAACCAAACTAAACCAAATATCGATTTTTTTTAATCGATTTGATTTGGAATGCGATTTGGTTTGGTTGTTAACCATAACCATGAACAGCCCTATGTGCGATGAAATCATGAGATGAAATTATGAGATGAAATTGAAGTTTTGTTTGGACATGCGATATGAAATTTTGGTGTTGTGTATTTTCTCATAAAACATAAAAATCTCATAACTTCTAAAACTATTAAAATAGCCCCAATTGTTTATTCAATCTTATCAAATAAATAAATAAAAATTATAAAATCGCATAATAAATTATTACAAAGTTATTTGTTCTCCACTTAAGTAATTGTTTCAATCTAACTTTCACTTCTCATCAATATATTTGAGTAGAAATGAAATACCTTTCACGGGTTCTTCAAGATTTTATTACTCAACAATCGTGAAGTGTGAGTTAAAGTAACTATATGTTGTTGGAAATAATAAATTTTAAAAAGTAATGATGTGATTATAAATTTTATTTACATGTATTATAAATGATTAGTAGATATAAATATCGGTTGTTTTAACAAAATATAAACTTGTGAGTCAATTTTTATATTAAAATATCTCAAATCATGATACAGTATTCTCATATGATTCCATATCATAATTTAAAAAAAATATGAAATTACATCTAATGAGATGAAATCAACATAAAATTACGTGTCTAATTGGTTATTGATTTGGGGTCTTTTCTTCAGGACAACTGGACAACCAACTGGTTGTATTTGGGTCCCTGTAACAAAGTATTCTCTCTGTCGTGTTACTTCCCCTTTCTTTTTTCAATTTCTAACATAATAAATTTAAGGTTATAAAATTTTTAAAATAGTTATATATATATTTTATTTAAATTTACACTATTCAAAATTCTCTTTTTAAGGAAGATGGAGCAATTTGCAAGTGGATTAGGGAATTATGAATTTTATATTGCCAGGAGAATTTGGTGTTTTTGAAACAGAAAGTAGACAAAGACTTTTCTAATAGGACCTTCACATAATTGAAGTACTGTTTAGTGTACTTTTTGATAGGACCTTCACTACTTTCTTTTTATAATAATGTTTGCATGTATAACTTTAGTAGTAACTATTATTTTGTCAAATATGTATTTAAAAATAATAATTTCTTAATATAATACTTTTTTCGTTTCACTAAGTATAATCTTGTTTGATTTGATACAGAGTTTAAGAAAATTAAAAAGATTTTTAAATCTTATGCTTCTAAATTAAAGTTAAGCCGAATGTACAAAATTGTCCTTAATCTTGTGGCTTTAAATATGTCATGTGGAAAGTTAAAAATAAAATATTTTCAAAAATAGGAAGATATCATTTTTTTTAAACAAACTAAAAAGGAAAGGATGTAATTTTTTTTGAATTGGAGGAAGTATAAAACTTAAAAATATTTAAATTTAACTTAAAATAAAAATAAAACTATAAAAATTGCAAATTCAAGTGGGAAAAAAAAAGCTTCAACTTATTTTTAGTTTTGTACGTACTCGCTCATATATACATAATATTACTATATATATGTATATATACGTGAGCTGGCATTAGCCATTTATAAATTTTAACTATAATAAATAGAAGAACATAATATGATCCTGAATTAATAAGTTCTTCAATTGATATAAAATAGATTACCTTTATCAGTTTTATGTTACGAGCATAGTTGACAACAACAAATATCTAATATTAAATAGCCTCAATAGCAGATAAATTAATAGGTTCTTTAAAAAATCGATTTTCAATTTAAGGAAGGATTATTTAATTTTAAGTTTGAAATGTGTCCCTTAATTTACTAAAATTAAGAATAAGTTTTTATAATAGAAGGAATATATTTGAAACAAAAATATAATAAATGATATATTTAAACTTTTTTTAATAAATGAAATGTCAACCACAAATTTTTCTTTCTTTATTGCTTGCACAGTTGCACCCAAAAGAAAACTGCCACAACTATTGTTGTTTAATATCCACATGGTAGAGGCCAGGGGTGTTTTATGTTTTGTTGCTAAAAAATTAAAATTAAAGATCATGATTAGCACACTAATGTATGTTTTATTACTAAATTTAATTAATGGAATAATAATATCATCCATATGGTCGATAGTAATTTAAAAACCGTGATTACCACGACAATATGTGTTTTTAGCTAAATTAAGTTCTAATTCATTTTTAATATGGTTTAGTAGTTAAGACATACCTGATCTAGTTTATATTAAGTGAATTGTATGTGTATAATACACTCTTTATAAGTTATATTTTTTGTTCATAAACACAAAAATCTCATAAGTTGTGAAAACTATCAAAATTGTCTTATTTTTTTTTATATATAATCTTATCAAATAAGTAAAAGTTCATGACAAAAATATAATACACTATCACAAAATTATTCCTAAAAGATTACAAGTTTTATTGATAGAATTTTAGTTCAATAAAAGAGTAATATTTTTGAACATGACACAATCCTCTCATATAATATAGACAACAGTATGCGGACACAGAAATTTCATATAGGAGGTTCGAAATATGAAGGAGAAAATACATAAAATTACTGGATGAGAAAAATTAGCTATTTCAAAATGACATAGCTGTTAAGAAAATAATTATTGACATAATAAATTTATCATATATCCCTATTAATTATAAAAAGTTTCAGATTTTCAAATTTTTTTTTTGCCTTTTTTAAAATTAATTAATTGATAATATATAATAAATAAAAACATTATCCTTTTTAATTTGTCATAAAAAAATTAAAACTTAAACAAGTATTTAAAAATAGATTCGTGTAAAAGCTAAAAGCTCCATGTGGAACCAATGCTACATAGGGATTGTGGTCTACATCAGACAAAGGTCGTCGTAATTTGGATTAAGATGCCACATACTATAGGTCAACAATTGTAACTTATGTTAAGATGGGGTTTGAATTGTTATATAAGTTTGTACAATTTATTTTAAGTTAATTTTTTATTTGGTAAATATAAAAAGTAATTTAAAATAAGTTAGAAAATATTTGATAAGGTAAAAATTAATTTAAAATAAATTTAAAATGACTTAAAATAATTTAAAATTAAAAGTAAATCTCCTTCCACTTTTGTTTTTTGATTTAAAATTCATTTCAATTTAATTTTTTTATTTTTGACTTAAAAACTATTTTTTTTAAAGGTCAATCTATACAAGCTCTAAATCTTTTTCTTCGACTTATGTAATTAAGTGATTTAATAATTAAAGATGCATATTAATTAATTATACGATTAAATATTAAAAATTTATGTGTGAATATATATCATATATTTAAATTTGATGTAAACATCGAATATAGTAGATAAATAAATTTTATACTTCAAACATTATCATATGTTTATGGTTTTGCTTCCTAAACACAAATATAAATAGTTTAACTTATACATCGATACGTATCAAATCAATAGATAACAAGTAATTCTTAAAAAAAAAAAATATTAAAAAACAAGACATATTATTTAATATAACAAGTATTAAATATAACTTGATAGTGAAAATATTCTTTTATACAATATATGAATATTAATTAAATGTAACTCCAACAGAAAAGTTAAGTGATCATATAAACAAGCAACTCTTATTTTTATTATTTCTAAGCTTTTAAAAATATTAGGGGTGATAAACTGATAGTAGGTGAAGAAGGAACTTACTACAATATTAATCTTTAATCAATCATCATGTATTCATGTTCAAATTTCTAGTATTTTCTTCAAATAAACGATAATTCTATTATTGTTATTGTTATTATTATTATTAGTATTATTATTTGTTGCACATGATTAGGGAGATGGAAGAATGGAGCCAATGAAGGACCAAAAATTTCAAAAAGAACTATAATTAAAAAAAAAAAAACAAGACACTCAAGAGGACAGTTTGGGCCACAGATTAATCTTAATTGAACCCATATTATTCATGGCCCAATAGCTAATTGCTGTTAATTTGAGACTAATCATAACTGACTTCATTTTGATTTTGATGTATCATAAACTTTTAATTTTGGTAGTATTTGAGATATCTCAAGATCGTTATAAATTGTTGAAAAAAATGTCTAACGTAAGTACAAATATTTGATGTTCGACTTTCACAAGGACACACTTCAGACAAAAATGTCTAAATCGAACATGAATTTGTAGACTTCAAACATTCTTCTCCTTGTCCAATAATCCCAACTGGAACAACATTGTTCAACACTTCTGGCCCATAATCCATTATCGAGAAAACTCTCTTCACAAAAAAAAAACGATATATGTTACTACAACAGTAATTCTATGACGCTACCTTAGTAAGTGTTTGAAAAAATATATGATTGAAAATGCAAAAAAATATAAATTAAATTTGAATTTAACAAAGAATATTTGAAAATTAAAATCATGTTTGGACATCAACTTTTATTTTTTTTTAAAAATTAGAGGTTTATAAGTTGAAGTTAATTATTATTTCACTTATATTATTTCTGAAATTAAACAAGTTAGAGAAAAAATAATATTTGCATGTAAATAAACGAACTCTGTTTGATATCGGGCTTAATTCATGCTTGTTGAGTTGTCGTATTTTCTTTCACTATTAGGCACATGCTTTATAATATAGCCATTATTTAGTTGTTTATTTTATATGTCTCTATAGTTTAGGAAATTTCTGGGAACATCATTACTGTTCTGACATTTGTAACATGTATGGTCAATGCATTATATTATAGTTAACAAAGCTAATTTTTATTTTTTATTTTTGTGAAGGAAAAAAAAAAGCTTTGTCGACTGTGAAGGTTACAAATTCTGTTAATTATTAGTGTCATAGTGTGGACAGCTTATCTAAACAAAACTTGAAAATTGTTGTATTTAAATGAAGGTTGTCACTATCAAACAACACGAAGACGGTATATATCATACCATTCGATGTGCCTTTTATTTTTAAATCTATCGATCTCTTTTTTAATCTTGAAATTTAACTATTTAAACAGACTCATAGAGTCATTTGGTTATCATGATTATAAATAATGATATCAATATAAAATTCGAGATTAAATTATATTGCATTTGGTTGTCATGTTATTTCTAACATTAAAAAAGAAACTGATTTAATCTCATATTGCAATTTTGATATTATTTTATAAGAGATTCAACAAGGATGAGTTTGAATATTTCATGTTATACAACCCTATATATCACTCATTTTAAAATTTCTATGTTTAAACTTTATTTAGATAGTTTTAAGTATTGTTTTATAATGTATTGTGTTGTTTAAATAAATACAATCGTCCTTTGGTGTTACATCATCTCGGATATTCGTAATTTCACTGACAAATCTACAAGAAATTGTAGAGAATGGGATAGAGCTAGTATGAATAGGTAAGATTATTGAAATAAATATAATTATTAAATAATAAGTAAAGAAAATATTAAGGTAAAGATGTGATCATAACATATCGATAGTTATACAAAATGATTCTTTTTTTCGTTACCTAATGATGAATCTAAACGATATGACGCAATAAAATTTGAATACCAATCAAAATACAAATTATATTTAAACTAACAACACAATACAAATCGGTAACAACCATCCAAATACGGTGTTAACTAAATGAACAGCTGATATTTTGGAGAATGGATATTCGAAAGAAGATTCTGCAACGAGGAAGGGGAGTGGGAGCTCATTAATGCTAATCAGATAACTAATCATCTTATTAACATTAATAATTGACAGATAAAAACAATAAGTTGGTTTAAAATAAGAACTAATCAATGTGAGATCGTACTTAGTCAACATTGATGAAGGTACTTAATCAATATGCTAATGTCTCATTAGAAACACCAAAAGGCCACACTAATTAATCCTCAAAATCCGTCCTTAATTTAAGATTAAACAAGTGCTTAAGCTTTGCTTCTGCTAATTTAATTTAGTCACTGGAAATCAATGGTCAAAAACCGATGGACACGAGGTATAAT
This sequence comes from Solanum lycopersicoides, assembly GCA_022817965.1. Lineage (NCBI taxonomy): Eukaryota > Viridiplantae > Streptophyta > Magnoliopsida > Solanales > Solanaceae > Solanum > Solanum lycopersicoides. The sequence goes on from CM040620.1 coordinate 76,476,718, forward strand.
GTGTTGGGCACGTGCCTAAGCTGAGCTGGACAGGTACACGTGTCATGTTTCATGTTACGTAACACGTAATAATGATTTGCTACACAGGCACAAACTCACAAGAGACAATTAGAAAACAGATAAAAAGGAATATATAAAGTAAAAGTAATTGTCATTTATCATAGAATGTTACTATATCAATTTTAGAAAAGGACTTTTTATCCAAATTATTTAATACTCCCTCCGGCCATAACTGTTTGTCATGTTAAGGTCATGCATAAAATTTAATATAAAATGTAATTTAACTAATATAGCCCTACTATATCAAGAATATTAAAAATTTACATAACTTTTCAATTAAACTACACTATCATTAAGGGCAAATTTGAAAAAAGGTGAGCAAATATTTCTTGATTATTTAAATTAACAATTAATCTTGGACATTATTTTTAGTATACCTGACAAACAATTGTGGACGGAGGGAGTAGTTTATTTTAAAAGTACATATGTATTTATATGGACATCATAAACCTTTAAAATACACTATTAAATAATAATAAAATAAAATGTCTTCCAGAAAATTTGATATCATAATAACAATTTCAATCAAAATTAAAAATATTTTACCGACTCTTTTCCCAATATTATATTCGTGTTTTATATTTTAACTAACACTTAAACATTGTTCAAATTCTATAGGGAGTAAAAAGTTTTATCAAAATACTATTCTATCTGATAACATTAATTCAATTTTTTAATAAATAGGTTGTTAAAAAAAGACTGTTAATAGTATTTTTTTCATCCCTTAATTGTTGATAAATCTTAATTTTAGCCTTATGACACTTAACTAAGTATATTTAATCTCTAATTACTTGAAATGTGTACTTTTATCCTTTTGCGTAAGAGTATTCATTATTTTGGAGAGTTATTAACAATACAATTGTTTAAGTAACCAAACGCATGTTAAACTTATATAATTAATTCGTCAATAAAGGTAATATACTTCTATAAACAAATGAAATATAACTTATTTTCTACCTAAAGGTAAAGAGCACAAATTAATTAATTTTAAAGTTCAATTAGTCGAGTCATATATCATAAAATTACTAATAGAATTTAGCAGTAATTGAGGCACCAAAGACACTATTCTACCTGAGAAATATTTCTCTCTTTTCATTTATGTGAATATGTTTCATTGAGCATGAAACATTAAAAATGAAAGATTTTTTATATGTAAGTCAATAAATGCAAAAGACTAAAATTATCCTTTTAAATGAGTGATATTAAAGTTTACGAATCTTTTCATTTTATCTCTCTTTGTAATAAAAATTAGAAACTTACATAAATATACTATAATAACAAAATATTTATCATTTATAGCAATAATATTTTTTTTTCACTTGATCAGTTTTAATTTATTTATAATACAAGTTTAATTCATATTATAAAGAACAATTTTTTATTCACATATAATACAAATTTTAATGATAAATAATTCATTTATTACACATATTAATTCACTTATAATACAATGTGTCAAATTTTTACCAAATAAATATAATATATTTTAAAAAACAATTATAATTCATATATATACATAATTCACTTTTAATACATATGACAGATTTAACATAATATTGCTATAAATGGTAATAAATAAAAAGTATTGCTAAAATCAATAATTATTTATTAAAATGTATAATTTATGTAATTTTTCCATAAAAATTCTTATATCAAACAGGTGTCAATAGACAATAAATCACTTCACTAATAGATCATTTGGTATAATAAGGAATAACAATTTCAACAAAACATGTGTGTAACTAGTTTATATTAACAGGAAAAAAAAACCTTGTTTGAATGAACCTATATTAACAGAAAAAAAAGCTTCTCCAAAGCTTTTTTGCCAAAGCCTCCAGAGAAATTACGGTTAAAATTTAAAATATTTTTTTGGAAAATCTAAAATTAAATACAGCGTTTATATTAAGCCTCACACATTATTATTTATAGTCTAATACATTAATTATCTAGTAATATAAATAATATTTCTAAATCATTCGGTATTATTTGATCCATGTATTACTATAATTTCAATATAATTTGTTTTACCATCCAAATAATTTTAAAAATATACCAAGGATGCTAATAGCTTAATACTCCTAATAATTATAGTTGTCAAAAGGAATATGTCCTTTTTTTTATGGGGACTATGAAAAGAATTACTCTATCAAATAAAATAGGGAAAATAGTCTGAAAAATATATCTGAATTTTAATCGAAATTCTTTGCACTAATGTATTTTAAAGATACATAAATATCTAACTGGACAAGTCACTATTTATAATGATGTAATATTGATAATGGCCACATGGATATCTATATATCTTTAAAATGCAATATTGAATAGTGTTGGAGTAATAAATACTGCCCAAAATTTAAAATTATTATAACAATTTCGATTAAAATTCAGATATATTTCGAACCATTCATCCTATAAAATTAAACAAATAGTAACTACTTAATTAAACAAGTCTTGTCGCCAAATACAAAAAATTATTTTAACCGGCTATAAATATAGTATATAATTGTTTAAAGGATAGGCGAATTTGGTCTAAAGGGGTTCGAATTGACCCTACTTGGCCAAATAAAATGCCTTGATTTTAGAGTGGTAAATTTTTTACATTGATAGATAATGAACGTGTATCTGATTACATGAACTTGGACAATTTCTGCGTTAAACTCAATTTTCATGTCTTTGCGTCACACAATGACTGGGTAAGGTGTCCTGGACGTGTGGCTCCCAGACAAAATCAATCAATGTCAACTGAACTCGACAAGGCGCCAATGTCCGTTAGGTTCGACGTCTCAGTCAGCCAGCATGGCAGCTTCACAACAAATCAAAACATAGATCAATAAACAAAACTATAGTAATTATTAAAAAAATAATTAAAAAAAGAACAAGTTTAAACTGAAAGAGGCACTGAAGAGGCCTCAATTGAAACAAGGAAGAAGTTACTCTGGCCATTATATGTCCTTTGACCTTCAATGTTGAAGCTTCCCCTTTGTTCTCTGTTACCATTGATGATTGGTGGTGATTGTGGCGGTGCCGCTGCTGCAAATGGACGACCTAGGAGAACTCGAAAAGGATGTGGACTTGACCTCTTCTTTAGCTGGTGTGAAACTGGTTGACGCACCTATTCTATTTTTCGTTATTTCTCATAAGGCTATTATACTTGAGCTTGCCGACATCCATCGTGTAGCTGTGGAGGCCTCGGATACTGGCTCACAACACGTTGAATTAGTTCGTGATCTTAGCAGACGTTTAGAGTTCCTGAAAATTGTATATAAGTACCATTGCGCTGCTGAAGATGAGGTAAGAATTTTTTTGCAAGAGAAAATAAGGCGAAATATAGTTTTTTTTCTTTTTTAGATTCATTATATGCAACCAGCAATTAAACTTTGGTGTTTGTTGTTAATTATTGTGAAAATTATAGTAACTCATTATCATGAGGAGCTGCAATGAAAGACGTTGACTTTAGGAAACTAAGGGAGTAGTTCAAAAAGTCCCAAATTATCAACACAAACAGAGTAATTTAGTGCAATGGACTCATTATTTAATGATACCTACTCTGTTATTTGATATTTCTATTACAAACTTGTACAGAGTAGCATCTTCATATTAGTCTGCACTTTTTATTTGTAATAATGAATAATCATGGATAAGACAATAGGAAATATCAACGTAATCGTGTTCATCTTCAGTTTCGAAGAAGATCTTGTCTTCAAGTTACATCTTGTCTTCTCAGAGCTAGGTGGATTCAAGATTTAAACTTGATGAGTTCAACCTTTTAATGTTCTTAAGCTGAACTTGTTATACTTTTGTAAACTACGGTTTCAATTTAATGCACACTTGTTGAAATTTTTACTTTTAACATATATATATATATTTCCGTTCCTTGTCAAAGATAATGGATTCAGTTGAACCCATTGCAGAGACACTGAATGTTCCTCCATCTCTTCTGAGGTAGGAGTGTTAATCTTGACAGGTCGTCTTTCTTGCACTTGATGCACAAGTGAAGAATGTAGTCTATACTTATTCTTTGGAGCATAAAAGTATAGATGATCTGTTCATTTCCATCTTCAAATGCATAGATTGCTTACAAAAGGAAACGGAGGAGTTTGCCAAGTTGTTCAATGGACTTACGTGTTACATAGGTACCATTGAGACTATCATCTCTCAACATATGCTGAAAGAAGAGGAGCAGGTATTCACTAAAATTTCACTATTTCCGTTTAGTACATTTTTAGCTCTTTTAACCTCTATTGGTTTTAAACTTTATAATACTTAGATACACAGAGTTGATATGACATCTTTCTAGCTATATAGACGATACTTCAGACTTTTTCTTGATAGAAAGTTATGGTACTTAACCTTCAACATAGATTTGCTCTAACAATACTCTTCTCTCATTAACTAACTTGGAATATTTCATTCTCGAGAGTGAGAGCACTTACGGTCTGAACAACTTATAGCTTTAACGTGTTAATTCTTAACAAAAATTTCTGTTCTTTTTCTTTTTCCTTGTCTCTTCTCCTGAAATCTCTGGCATGTGATATGTCACTGCAGATCTTCCCTTCGTTGATGAAACGATTCTCATCCAAAGAACAGGCCAGGCTTGTTTGGCAGTATCTATGTAGTGTTCCCCTGTTGTTACTGGAGGATTTTTTGCCTTGGGTAATAACTTCTCTTTCCTCAGTTGGAAAGACAGACTTTCTGAATTTCATTCATGTCGTTTTACCTGAAGAGACACTTATCCAAGAGGTACATTATAACTTTCTTTTCCGACTACATATTAGATAGTTAAATTGGCTCATCTAACAACTGATGTTTATTTTGAAGGTGTTCATCTCATGGCTTGATAACAACGAGTTGTCTGCTCAATCCTGCTTAGAACATGGAAAAGGCGCTAAATCTCATTATGGAATAGCCAATATGAAGCACATGTTAAAAGAGAGAACCATTGTGGTTCATTCAAGTGAAATGAAGCTACCGACAAAGAAGAACCCGATTGATGGTTTCCATCTTTGGCATGCTGCTGTCAGAAGAGATCTGAAAAAAATTCTGGAGGAACTACATCAATTAAGAAACTCATTTTGTTTATCAACCTTAATGTCGTTGGTAGCTCAGTTGAAGTTTTTTGCAGAAGTTCTCAACTTCTACAGGTTATAGCTTGCTCATCATTAAATATTTTAGCTAAATTCTTGTACAGCTTGATCTTAATTCATTGACATTAGTGGTGGATGTAGCTTATTGGCAACGGGTTCAACTGAACCAGTATTTTTGACTCGACATGTGGATATATTTGTGGAGAACACTAGAAATTTTAAAACTATTACATTTAAAATTATATTTGCATTCTTTTCTAACAGTCACATTATTTACAGCATTGCACTGGATCAGATCTTTTACCCGTTGATAGATGAACTAAACAAGAGTGACGCATCAGCTTCTCATGAACAATTTATTGAAGGAAGTCAAATTGAGGAACTACAGAGATTACTATACTGCAAGCTGCAAGATGGAATACAGTTAAATGTTCTCATAGAAATGCTTTGCCAGGAAGTAGAATCATTTGTTGGGAGGATCAGCAAAAAGCTTCACTTTCTAGAAACAAAGGTATATTTTCAAAATCTTGTGGACAACTCAACTCAATGTTTATAAGAAACTTGCGAGGAAACTTCAATATCTACTTAAATTACCGTAGTAGTTGGAAATTAGATTTTACATTGACTTCTTCGTTGTTCCCTGGTTTCTTACAGGTTTTTTTGGTCATTAGAGAGAACTGCAGCCATGAATTGCAGCTCTGGTTATTGTACAGAAGCCTGCAGATGTTGCCTCTTGGGTTGCTAAAATGCATGATTATCTGGTTCTCAGCTCATTTATCTGAGGATGAGTCCAAACTGATCCTAAATAATGTAATGCTGGGATCTCCGGTAGTTAACAGGTCCTTCGCTTCTCTCTTGTATGAATGGGTTCGTACGGGCTATTCTGGCAAGATTTCACTTGAAAAGTTTAGGAAAGATTTGGAAGAAATGTTCAGTAGCAGAAGCTCCTTGCTGGAGAAGTCATTTAATAATTCTGGGAGCTCTTTTTCACAATCAGATATGCAATCATTTGATAAATCTAATAATCTGTTATTGCAATCAGCTTCAGCCGTGACATCAAAGAATACTGTATCTTATCACCCTTCTCCCCTTGGCATCATCGAGAAGCTTGATACATCTTATTCTTATGGGATCAATACACAAATATTTTCCTCAGACTCACAGAAAAGTTTATCTTTCTTTCCTGGAACTTCTTCCAGATCAAGCAATGATCTAAAAGTTCCAATTCGTGAATTTATACCAATAGACTTTGTCCATTTCTTTCACAAAGCCCTGATAAACGATATACAGGATGTCGTATCCCTGTCAGTTAAGCTGGCTGAAGATGTTGGAGTTTTCGCTGAATTTCACAGACGCTTCCATCATCTACACTTCCTCTTAAGGATTCATAGTAATTCTGAGGATGAAGTTGCCTTTCCTGCTTTGGAATCAAGGGTAACACTCCAAAATGTTAGCCATTCCTACAGCCTTGACCATAATTTGGAGGTAGAGAATTTCAACAAGATTTCTGTTATCTTAAATAAACTCATCAGTTTGCAAGGTGATGAAGTAGTTGATGGTAAGAAGCTCAAGTACAAAAGGCTTTGCTTAAAGCTCCATAATGCATGCATATCTATGCAAAGAACATTAACTGACCACATCAACCATGAAGAAATTGAACTCTGGCCACTATTCAGAGAACATTTTTCTGTTGAGGAACAAGAAAAGATTGTCGGAAACATGCTTGGAAGAACAAAAACAGAGATTCTACAAGAAATGATCCCATGGTTGATGGCTTCTCTAACACCAGATGAACAGCGCGGCATGATGATGTTGTGGCGCAAAGTTACAAAACATACAAAGTTTTTTGAGTGGCTAGGAGAATGGTGGGAACCTGTAAAGAGAGAAGAGAGTGTAAATGCAGAAATGGAACCAAAGATTGCTCCTTTATTGTCTATTGATCCTCTAGAAGCTGTCTCTGCATATCTGTCAAGGAATGGTGTTAAGCAAGCAATATGCAATGAGAAAAGATCAGAGTTTGTTAATCATGATATTTATCAGCATGGATGTTTTACTGAAGATAAAGCACACAATGCCAAGGGTAAACAAAATATTGATCTATCTGAAGATACGGCAAGATATTCTACTGTGGTTGACAAGAACAAATGCACTGACACATTTGATAGTATTGCTCAGAAAGAGACAACTTGCCAGGATATAGAATCATGTGACAAATCAAGGATACAGGAGCATCATCTATTGACTCAAGAGGAACTGGTTTCTGTAATTAGGAAAATATCCTGCGACTCATCTTTGGATTCTGAAATGAGATCACACCTCATGCAGAGCTTGCTGATGAGGCAAGTATATTTCAACTTCTATCCTTTGTTTTTCTCCTTAAATAACAGGCAGGGATATTGATTATTGTCTCAGATCAACCACATAAGTAAGATAAACTTTTGCATAATACCTAAACAATCATTACATCTTGGTTTTCATTGCGTATTTTGGTGAAACAACTGAAATAATCCAACACCTGATTTCTAGATTGTCTACTTTTCGGTTTGTGTTCTTTTCTACTACTTCAGAAAAACTTCTTTCTATCTTGTAATAAAACAATGTTGAATTTTATTTACTGATTAATTAGTCCTAGCATCCAACAAAACAATGTATAGACTAATGCTACACTTTATACAATGATCAATCCCTCATACCAGCCAATCAAACAGGCACTTAGCGAATGGATATTTAAATGCAAAAACAATGATATGTATTGTTATCAAGAATTTCTAAAATCATTCTTGTGCAATTTTATTGGACCTGACTAGAGCTAATTTGTTTCTGCCAGTCAATGGATTTTGACTCAAAAGTTATCTGATTCTGAGGTTGCTGCTGCAAACGATATGGAGAAATTCCCCGGTCAGTGTCCCTCTTATCGTGATGAACAGGAAATCATTTTTGGTTGCAGTCATTACAAGAGGAACTGCAAGCTTCTTGCTCCATGCTGCAAGAAGCTTTTTCCATGCATACGGTGTCATGATGAAACTACTGATCATACTCTGGACAGGTGAGTTCCATGTAAATTCAGAACTTTCTTTTAGTTTTTTGTTTTTGAGATATCCCAATTCTGGTTATGACATGCTTGCAGAAAAACTATCACTCAGATGATGTGTATGAAGTGCTTGAAAATACAACCTATCGGTCCTAGTTGCTCAACTCCCTCTTGCGATGGCTTCTCCATGGGTAGATACTATTGCAAAATTTGCAAGTTGTTTGATGATGAAAGGTGAGAAAAATCCGGTTCACATTTTCTCATTGGTCTATCATGATACCATATATGATATATTGCCTTAAAATAATGCATAAATGGGTAACCAATGAGTTAAAGTGACAGGTTTAGCTACTTAGCTTTTAAGTAAGAAGAATTATTTATAGGTCGAAATTATCAACACGCATGTATATGTAGAACAACAAATAAGTACTACTTGATAGAGTTGCATTATCATCTGTCTTTATCTTAAATAGATAGTTATATATGCTGTACTACAGTTTCTTGTTCTGACACGAGAGATTTTGAACAGGCAAATCTACCACTGCCCTTTCTGCAATCTGTGCCGGTTGGGAAAAGGATTAGGGGTCGGTTACTTTCACTGCATGAATTGCAATGCTTGCATGTCAAAGTCTCTTTCTGTTCATGTATGCAGAGAGAAGTGTCTGGAAGAAAACTGTCCAATCTGCCACGAGTACATTTTCACTTCGACCAATCCTGTCAAAGCACTTCCTTGTGGCCATCTGATGCACTCAAAATGTTTTCAGGTATTAAGCTCATACTTACTTTGTTTCTTTATCAATTAAACTTAAAATGAACTTGCAGGCTGTTTTGCTTATTCCTCTCTCTTTTTTCTTACTACTCCTTTCAGGAATACACTTGTAGTCATTATACATGTCCAATATGTAGCAAGTCACTTGGAGATATGCAGGTCAGAAAACAATTTAGCGTAAAAGAGTCTTATACCCCTTTTCCTAAAACTGTGACAGTCTTAAATTGTACCGTATGTGGAGCTTACTTGGTGCTTAATTTCAGGTGTACTTTGAGATGTTAGATGCATTGCTGTCTGAACAGAAAATTCCTGAGGAGTATGCTGGCCAGACTCAGGTTCGCTTTTCTATTTACTGATTCTTATGAATGAATATGTTCTGGTTGGGTTAGACCAATTTATTGACATTAAGACGGTCCTAGCAGGCTATACTATGCAATGACTGTGAAAAGAGAGGAACAGCTTCCTTCCACTGGCTCTATCACAAGTGCTCCTCTTGTGGCTCGTACAACACAAGACTTGTATGATCAAAATCCACGAGGAGTATTAATTAACATTCCCACAATGTAGAGAACACTGTTTTTTCCTTCACAAACTTATGTGTGTACCACATATATTAACAATTCCTCTTGTGTTAAAATCAAAAGATTCTGGGATTCTGATTCATGTTAAAGTAATTTCCAGTGAGGACTATGTCAAATTCTGCATCCACTCCAAGATGATGGTGCTAACTTCTTATAAGAACAATTTTGACCAAGTCAGTCGAAGGAAATAATGCAAGAAATATATTTGTTTCTTGTTCATTTTCCCAAAATATACTTTTGACATGGTTCGTTCTACATTTTCCAATTTCTTGATGAATGCATGGTTCGGTCAAATATACCACTGCTTCCATTTAGTTTCTGCCTCTCTTGAAAACTTTTGTTACGTTATTGGAACACCAAAGATCACACAATCCTTCATCTTTCTCATTCTTCTACAGAATTTTTGCTCGATATTCCGATCATAGATTAGCAAATGCTACAGCCTGCAGCATATAAATAGTAGTACACTATCTGTTTTAATCCTTCTAGGCCATGCTAGTACTTGTGTTCTCTGTTACAAATGTCTTCAATTTTTCCTTGCCCAATTAAAACACTTCTATGTATGTTCATTATATAAGGACAACCCAAACTCACACTGATGTAGACCTTAAAGCAACTTCTTTAAAGCTTAGATAGGCAGCCCTTCATAATATTTTTGAAAAGGCATAATACATATATTGGACCCTAAACTTGCTTCAAATTCTAACTTTGACATCAAACTTTCATAGTGCACAAATAGGCACTTTAACTATCCTATCATTCAATAAATAAACACGCGATTCCTACCTGGCAAAATGCGTGAAATGCACGCATTCTGCGCGAGTGAGGGGTAATTTTCGAGGCCCACAACGGTAAAAAAATGCTGAAATGACAATTCTACCCTTAATGAATCTCTTTTATAATTTTTTTCAGTTTCAAAATGACGTGTAAAATATTTTTTTTAAAAAAACGTGTAAAATATTTAATTAGTTGGCAGCCACTGATTGGCTCATTAATACACGTGGGAGCGTTTACATTTCACGCACTTTGGCTCCAAAAATCGCGTGTTTATTTATTGAAAGATAGGATAGTTAAAGTTCCTATTTGTGCATTATGAAAGTTTGAGGTCAAAGTTAAAATTTAAAGCCAAGTTTAGGGTCCAATATATGTATTATGCCTTTTGAAAAAGTGAGTTCATAAGGAAAGAATTCCCTCTACATGTGTAGCCTAAATGTGTAGGAGTGTGTTAAACAAATAACAAGAAGAGATAATATGATCCAGAAAAAGAAAAAGGTTAACATTATATTCGTAACACGAATTAGTGGTTTTCCACTCTGCAACTGTCTGTATTTAGGTTGTAGGACATATAATGAGGTCTACATATAGAAGGACTGATACAGATTGTAGCAAAAGAAGCAAATCATCTTATATGAAGGCAACATATAAGATGAAGTAATCATGTCTCGTTGCATAAAAAAAGGTTACAATGAGTAAACGAGATGTGATACAAAGAACTAGAAGCGGAAACAAATTGCCTATAGCCGTCCAACTTATCAATGAGAAGGACATACTATATCGCTCCCGAGGACTATTATTGAAGATTACATACATTTGTTGGAAGCTAACAAGGTCACCTTAAATATATATTTGCAGACAGGCAAACTAATGTGCCGACTTTCTGGCAACTGTCTGGCAAACGAAGGACACAAACATGAAGAACTTTTACTAATCTTCATGATGTGATCAAGGACATGCAGTTTCTTCTCCTGGCAGATATTTGCCATGTCGCTTATGAACTTTTTTTTATAGTTTTTTCTAGTGTACCAAGACTAGAAAAACAAGCTAGTGTCCAACTTCCCGAAAACCAAATATAACATGTCATGTGAAATGTATTCTAAAATTGGCAGTACATTCTCAGTAGTTATATTTGAATGGCAAAAGAAAAAGCCACTCTGTTATCATTCTTCTTATATTTCTTTGTATTCTATCCGTTGATGCTCGTAAGAGTGAAACATGCTGCAGCATTCTTTAATTCATTCTCAGCAACATGCTCCATAGACTGTCTTGTGTCTTTCAGTGATGACTCTGAACTGCATGAGACAATTTTCATTTCAGAAACACAAAAAACAACAACAATAATAATAACTAGACGAGGATTTATCTTATTGTTGGCATACCAAGGAACACTGCTCACTAAAGATAGATTACAGAATAAAGTAGAAAATGAAGCATGTTGCACCAACATTTGTTTACTGAATGCCATTGGGGAATATCGATAACATTTGGGAGCACACACCATCCTAAGATTGTAATTGGTATTGAAAGAAACTGAAGGCTTTGTAGACAAAGATGCTCCAATGGTACCAAAGGGGACAATATGCTTTGACACCAAATGAAACACACTGTATGACCAGTAGCTACCAAGCCATGCTAGGTTTATTACACAGATGTCCAGAGGCAAACTTGCTTTGGAGCTCTATTATGCAGCCTAGACAGAGATTTATCTTATGGCTCCAGGGCCGTCTCAATCCTTAGGCCACTAATGCCATCAACTGGGGCTCATATTTCTAGGGCCACATTTCTAATTTTTTTACCTTATAAATGTTTTTTTTTTAAAAAATTATTTGTACTATAAGTGCTATGATTTCTACTAAGGAAATCGCAAAGTCCCTTGAAATTAGAGTTTATATGTTGTTCATCATTTATTCTAAAGATACTTAGAACAAAAACTTTGATTAACTTGGTAAGAAACAACAAAGTTTAAAGAGTATTTTCAAAACTAGAAAATTAAAGCTAATAGAGAAAATTGAATTAGAAACAGATTCGAAACAATATACAAAATATATTTCTTAAGAAAGAAAATATTAAGCCCAGCGAATGCACAATGTCCTCTTACAGAAATTATTCCCCTCAAGTACCCTAGGTTAATGGAATATATCCTCCTGGGATGGAACGATCTTACTCACCAGTGTATCGGTACCTATTACCACAGTGTCAGTGAACCACTCAACGACAGTAAAATACACTTCAAATACTAGATTTAGTAGTAGAAGAAGTCCAAAAATTGGTTGTTTTAAAATGAAAGAAATCCCTCTATTTATAAACATCAAAGGGTAGTCTGAACAGATGCTTATTGTGCCTTATCGAAAATGTCACAACTCTTTGAAAGTGATAGCCCTTCGGAAATGTCACAACCTTTCATAAAAGTCCAAACTTTTTATAAAAGTAACAACTCTTCATAAAAATCGCAACTTTTCATAGAATTCACAACTCTTCATAAAAGTCACAACTTTTCATTTTCCATTCACACCTTTTAAAACCCAACAATATATTATATTAAGCTATTTTTCACTTTAGAATAGAATTGAACCAACTGAAGATTTTGATCTCTTATTTAGTGGTAAATTGAGATTACAAGCTGATGAGAATTTAAAAAAACATTGTCTTAACCTTAAACATTCTTTAACACATAATAGCTATTCTATATTGATGGTTTAGATTTATTTTTTGAATTAAAAGTATTAACAGAACTAATACAAATAGAAAATAATAATCTAATGAAAATACTCAATCAAATAAAAAGACTGGATTCTTTTCCAAATACACATACTGCTTAATTACAGAATAATGTTAAAAATTCTGGTAATTATTGCCTCAGCCGAAAAAAGTTTTTCGAAATTAAAATTGATTAAATCTTATTTAATATCAACAATGTCTCAAGAGATATTGAATGAATTAGCTATATTATCAATTGAAAAGGGATTATTGAAATAAATCAATTATAAAATAGTAACTAATGACTTCGCATCTACAAAAAAAAACAAGAAAGAGTAGATTTTAAATAAAAGTTTATATGATGAGAAAAATAAAATATTAGGGACCCTCTCTTAAGTTTCGCTTGAGGCCTACAATCTTATTGAGTCGGCTCTGATGGCTGGCGTATCAAGGAAGACTGCTCACTAAAGATAGATTACAGAATATGCAAATACAGGTAGAGAATGCAGCATGTTGCTTGTGTGAGGAAGATTGTGCTAAAACCAACATTTGTTTACTAATGTCATTGGGGGATACCGATAACATTGAGAGCACACACCACCCCAAGATTGTAGTTGGTATTGGAAGAAACTGAATGCTTTGAAGACAGAGATGCTCCAATGGTACCAAAGGGGAAAATATGCATTGACACCAAATGGAACATACTCTATGACAAGTAGCTACCTAGCCATGCTAGGTCTGTTAAGCAAATGTTGAGCGGCAGACTTGCTTTGGAGCTCTATTATGCAGCCTAGACAGATTTATTTTATGGCTGGCATACCAAGGAAAACTGCTCACTAAAGAAAGACTACAGAATATGCATATACAAGTAGAGAATGAAGCATATTGCTTGTGTGAGGAAGATTGTGTTGAAACGCACCAACATTTGTTTACAGAATGTCATTGGGGGATTACAGTGAGGGCTGGATTGGTGTGGTATTGCCAAGAGGTGCAACTTAACAAATTTTGGCGTGGATAAAAAGAAGACTTTGGAAACAATTGAAGAATGAATTAGTAGCTTGTATGTATGGAGCAACAATATACTCTGCCGGGCAAGTGAGGAACTTGAAGCAGTTTACACAGAAACATGTATATACAAATTTCATCATCACACAAATACAAAAGGAGTTACAGGGTAGAATAGAACGAATACAAGGGTATAGAAAGGCAAATACATAGGGTATGTACATAGGATAGATTGTAAGTAGTAGTTAGCTCCCTAGTTTTGTACTAGTTTGACTTGACTTGGTAGGGTGATGATATTCACCGTTTAAGGCCTCAATAATATTCCTCTCAGCCCTATTGTATGAAAAGTCTCTTAACTCAAGTGTATGATCTCATTTATTGGTCATAACTATAAAAGAAACAATTCGAAGAAAATGAGCATACCTCGATTCATATGCATCTTTAGAACCGTTATAAGACTGTCTGTCATCAATACCATCAAAATATGGGTGAATCCCATCGTAGTCTTGTGTGACTTCTTGTGGGACAAGTGTTTGGGAAGTTGGTAATTGAGATTGCATCATATTATTATTACAAACATTATTACCATACGATTGTTGAATCCATAATGAATTGACTGCATTATTTTCTTTAGGGTCTACAAAGGTAGTATTGTTGTAAGCAGCATAGTTGTTATTTGAGTAAGAGGGATAAGATTGAACAGGCAACACAGCATTGGCAGCAACATTATATGGAGAAGGCACATCTTGATGAAATAGTGTTAACCCATTTCCATTAGCAGATGTAGGTGCAGAAATAGGAGGCTGCATTCCCAATTGTATTTGGGAAACAGAATCACTAAGGCTCGTTGAAATTTCTTGTTGTTGCTGTTGTTGTCTATAAAATGTTAGTTGTGCATTAACAGCTTGAAGTTCCTCTTCGTAGAGTTGAATGTTAAATAATAAATTTTGTATCTCCGCTACACATCCATAAACAGGATGCTTGTCACGGGCATTTGCTTGGTAAATAATAGATTTCATAGCAACTTTTTTTTGAGAGGGATCAAGTTGTTTTAATATTTTCAAAATGTTGCTGACCCCAAACAACTTATGCGCATTCTGAAACATTTTGGGTTGATCAGCAGGGAAATAGGGTGCTAAGGGGCAGTCGTGACACCGCCTCCTCTGGTACTTGCACGCAGCGCACGCCTGGCTGGTGCCACCCTTTAGAGTCATATTTTGCTGTGCAAAGCATCAAACACTTGGATAAAGTTTCAAAAATGACATTCAAAATGAGATTTTTGAAGAGAAATAGATGGGAGTGTGTGTTAATTAATGTGAACAAAGTATTAAGAAAGGGAAGACAGAAAGAAGCCAAATGGCAGAGTATTTGAAGTTTAGAACTTGTCTATTTAATAGCGGATTTTACTCAAAGCTGGTTAAGGACTTAGTAAAAAGTTAAGAGAGTGAAAAACGGAAATGTTGGAGATTGGTTTTTGTTTTGTTTTGTTTTGTTTTGTTTTGTTTTTTACTAACAGCAGAGCCTAGTACTTTTTCACTCACCAAAAAAATAGGACTTTTTCTCCTCATTATGTGACACACTTGTGGTTATAACTTTACTCTTGATCTTTTTTTTTCTAGCTTTTATCACCGCGGAGAAAACGAATTCTAAAAATACAAAATTACTTATTTATAGGCTAAATTGACTACGGGTATACATTTTGGACATAAGATTCTAGGCATAAAGTTGGGAAAATAATAATGCTAAAAAAACTATACTTTTTTTATTTTGACATTAATTATAAAAACTTTGTGTAAGACATACTCTAAAAATGAGGAGTCCCAAAAAAAAAAAGAGTACGTTAAAAAAAGGTAGTCACTTTCATTTGATTACAAGCATTGTTTCATTTTTTCAATATTGAAGTACAGGCTTCACATTTTGAAAGAAAAAATAAAAATTAGAAAGATACTCCACAATTCTTCGAATTAGTTGAATTGTTATTGTTACAACAGATAAGTAAGGACCAATCAAAATCTCCATTTAATATACACTTTATAAAAAAGATATCTGATATAAGTTAGTAAAAAATAAAATACAATCTTAATCCTTCTTGAATTTTAAACACAAAAATATATATATATTTGTAATAATGTTTGTTGAAAGAACTTGTGATTAGAAATAACTATATTTTTCATATATATTTTCGTTTGTTTTGATCCTTTGTTATTTTTAAATAAGCATTTTTTTGGAAAGAAAGAAAAAAAAACATTTTTGACTTTTTAAAAACTTTACCAAACTACTCTTGATCAACAAATTCGGGATTTGAGTTAGTTACTAATATTTTAAATACAACAAAATTATATTGATTACACGGTCCCCAAAATGCTAGAAAAAATATATACCACGTCAATTATTAAACAGCTTCCAAATAAGTTTACAATGTCTTGAAATACACTTTTCTTTGAATAAAAGAAATAAGATTTGAAATGAAGCTGAAATTGAATATAAAAAAGAAATGAGTAAATAATGCATTCAACTTCGATAAATACTTATTTCACGAAATATGCCCACTTTTAAATCCAAGGTCAAAGTTTATTTAAACTAAATTTTATACCCTTAATTATAGTTAAACTAAAATTACTTATTAGATTAGTATAGATTCAAAATAGAAAAAATACAAATTACCCAAAAATGTCCTTATGATTGAAAAACTGTTTTCTTATTCCACAAAAATCATATGTTTAAGCGTGTTCTGTAGTTGTTAATTGCATGGTTGAAACCAATCTACAATAGGTTGGTAATAAGTAGTTTTTTTTTTAAAAAAAAATGCAATCCTTTTTTTAAAATTTACAATATATTCTTAAGTTTTGACCGATAACAAAAATTAAGTATTTGAACTTTTATTAATTATTGTGTTAAAAGTTTATAAAAAATATTAATAATAAGTTTAACAAAGGGTAAGAGGTTATATAATTTAAATAAAATTAGACCCTTAAATTTAAAGATGAATAAATATAATGTCATAAAAATTAATTATATATAATGCACATAATTTATTATAAGAATCGAACTTAGTTATTCCGGACTGGATAGAGGAAGTCAGCTACTCTAATAAATATAAAAATAATAACATATAAAATAATTGTAAAATATATGAAAATTGATTAAATCATTTAAAAAACAATTCAAAAATAATAAATATACCTTGAATCATATGCTTCTCTATAACCGGCATAAAACTGTTTAATATAACATCGCCAATAAGTTTGTTTTGTATGATACATTTTGATGAAATATAGTTACTTGTTTTTTGTTGGGATAAATAAGAAAAAATTATATATAAGAATAGATTTATTAGAATTAATGGATGAAATATTTTGTTATGTACATTATTATTGTCATTTATAAAGATACTAGTTGTGCATGAAAAACTTGAAGTTTATTGAGATAAAAATAAAGTTTTGATGTGTATTTTCAAAAAAAAAAACACTAAAATACTAAAGTTATTTTTTAAAAAAAAATATACATTAAATATTTGAACTTTTTTTTTCTTCATAATAGTTTGTAGTGTATTTAACTTCACATAATAATAATATTATCACCTATTTTGAAAGTCTTTCTTTAAGATGATAACGTGTTATAGTAATATGATTATAACACATTATCTTAGATATTGATGTAAAAAAAACTTTATTTACTTATGAAGATTTAAGTAATGTAACTTAAAATTCTGGAATATTATTGTTGTTAAAATGTGTGATTCTTTCCTTCTTTCTCTTTCTATTTCCATAGAGAATTTGTACCCTTTTTCTTATACAAACTTTAATATTGCCCGAGTAAAAATAAAATAATAAATTTGTCATTAAAAATTTTGACGCTTCAAAATTATAGGGTTTAAAGCAAAGTCTATTAATCTGCCATTGAACTATTTTTTCGATGAAGTAAAGTCCTGTAGTTGCCATTTAAAATACCCAAAAAAAGTTAAAGCATAAACAATTAGCTAAAAAATATTCTCTGTTACGTAATTTTTTTTAAAAATATCTTATTAATTCAATCCGCAATTAATATAATTAAAAATTTGATAATTGATAATTTAATTTGTTAAGCTTAGAATCACCCGATAACCACCTACTATTGCAAACCACAAAGATTAAAATTTTGAATCCTCCTCTATAACTGTCACAAACACTTCCACTTCTGGCTGTCCACAAAGTACAAACTACACAAGTGCTCTCAAATAATAGCACTATTATTTTGTTAAATACATTGTCCTCCAAATCTCTCTTTTGAGATTTAACATTATTGACAATCTTTATATATATATATATATATATATATATATATATATATATATATATATTGTTAGATGTTGATCATGCATGTAAAATTACTTTTGTTGGAAAAAATATAAAGTATTTGGTATTCCAAAATATACACTCAAAGCATACAATGAGAACTCCAATAAGTGCCAAATTTGGTGTACTAAAAAAATGCTTTAATATATGTTTATACATTTTACTCCTGGAGAGGACTTTCCAAATTCAGATTTCGACAGAGAACAATTATATGCATTTTTTAGCATTGGAAATTATAAACCTTCTATCTGATACAACTTTTTGGAGGTATTTCTTTTTTGTCTTAAAACTTAATCCTTCAAAATATGAGGAATATTAATTGATCAATCTTTTTAAATACGGGAGAAAAATTAAAAAACTTCCATAATCATAGCAATAGAAAAGAAAGACTAACGATGGAGGCCATAAACGCAAGTAACTAGAAATAGTAAAATTAATTAATGGAAGGAGTGGAATATTTACTTAAATACGTCAAGAAAAGAAGTTATTGCAATTAACTTGTATCTTCAAAATTAATTAAAAAAACTATCTTCCAAAAAAATTAAGATAATACACAACGAACAAACGGATCTACTTTTAAGCATACAGTATAATACAAGGACTTATGCATGTCAATAGAGAAATAGGAAACCTGTTTCAAAAAAAAAAAAAACGCAAACCTGCATAGTAAGGGAATACATTTAGCTATCAAGAAGTCAATTCAACAATTCACACAGATACAAAATTGATTTTGTTTATCCTATTTGTATGGTGTAATTACCGACAAAGGAGATTCAGTTGAACCCCCTTTTAACACACTTAGCACGTCCACTGATAGAACATGGAGTTGGAGACAGTTGAGGAAACAAATCTCATTTGTGAGGAAATAAGCAAGAGGCGATGATGACTGAACGCCACAAACTCAAAGGAATAAGTGCAGAAGATACAGTAGTGCAAATGTGTGTGTTTGTGTGTGCCTAGGAGGCCAAGTACTTAATCAGCATTCAACATTAGCAATTTTTCTTTCATTTCATTGTAGTCGTCTCATGCACAAAATCCCCATCAATTCTACAGCACTCAATTTACTTCCCACAAAGGGAGGTATTTGACTTACTATAGACTACCACTACTACGACAATTCATACAACTTCCTTACACTGAAAATGGATACAAGATGCAAATATCCTAGCATTTCCATTGTACAGAAGCAATATCACGTACAAGGTACTTTGCTTCCATTGGGAAGTTAAAATCAACATATACCACCTGATCAGGCAACTGGTAGCAAATGTTTCACTATACTCAACCATGCCACCTCATTGTAAGATTCCAAAATTTTTAGAGAATTGGCAGATGCAAAAGCTTGTTTCTGCCAACAGTATATCCAGGTATCAAGGGCATCAGAACTATACTTGTTTTTCTATAATATGACGTCCTCCAATCATGAGACAGATCTATGAAAACTGTCTGCACACAACTGTGACTCCTTTTCTCTCTTCATCAAGACAACTTGTTTGTATACTACAACTAGGGTTTGTACACCTATATTTTCCAGAGTATGAATTTGCGACCTCTTTTGCTCCATCAATACATAACATGAAGATCAGATCAATCTGTTTGCTGCATGAATGAAAATACACGCTGATCACATATTTGGTGCAGTATAACACAAGCATGATTAATAAGCTAAACTTTGTTTGAACCTTCAGATATAAAAGAGTTACCATCTTTTCCAAGTCAAACTACTTTACAGCTGCAAAGAAAAGGACTTGTGGTTGCAAATGCCCTCTTTCACACATAACAAGAACATCATCCCAGCCACCAATTACCTAAATATCAAATATACGTAATTTACAAAAAAACTTAAAATAATAACAAGACAAACGGAAGAATGAAAAAAAACTTTTACCTTCACAGTTTTGTCGTCATACATAACCCACTGCCCATGATCACAATTGTAGGCAAAACAGTGATAATGCTGCCCATAATAGCAAACCTGAATAAATATCAAGCAATAAATTAAGCCACTTTTTTGATAAATCCAAGATCAAACTTAAACCTTCACCAACACCCAAACCAAGGGTGTGGTTTTGGTGGTCAATGAAGTGGGTGCGAACCTCGGAGAACAAGGTTCAAAACCTAATAGAGACAAAAAAATCCAGGTGATTTCTTTCCATTTACCTAAGTCTTGGTAGGAAAAGTTACCCGATATGTGTGTTGCGGAAGACAGTAGGTACTGAATAAAATAGTCGAGGGGCATGCCAGCTAGCCCAGACATCAACAACAACATACACAGTAGTAATCCCACAAAGTGGGGTCTGAGGAGGGTAGAATGTACGCTGATCTTCCCCCTACCTTTATGGGAGTATACACATCCAGACCCATCATAAAAAAAGAAGAGGAAGAAAATTGAAACCACCAATGACAGTATCAAAGTTAAGATGGTTTCCCCCTAGCAACAATATCAAAAGTCTTATAGTATCATGCTGGCAACAGTGGCAAGGCCTACTATTTGCTCAAGTCTTCTTTATCATCTCTAATCTTGTTAGATATTTGTATGTTAGTAGAAAATATAAAGAACTTCTAGTGATAGAGGACGTAAATGATTGAATATTAGACGCAATATGTTCCAAATTAAAATTTTACTGGGTAAATGTTAGCAGAAGTAGAAAAATAACTTGCCATGGACCAAGAAAATCACAAAAAATTGTGTAATCAAATGATGAGACCAAGAATATGAAAATACTAGTGATGTGATGAATTCATACTGGATACTATCAGCATGTAAAATCAAACGTTTGTTTTTTCCAGAAAACGATGAAAAAGAGTCGGAAAAGGTTTACCATTGAAATCAAGCGGTGTTTGTTTTTAGGAGCTAGACCATGATAAAGTACACCTATGTCCACCTCAGTAGAAAGAGCTGATAATGTTGCTGTTATGTCACCTACACTCTCACAAGCATTTTGCCAACCTAAAACTGCAGAAAAAGAAATAGAAAGGGAAACTGAGGACCACGTGATGATTTTCTTGAGATATAAATGACCCACGGCAGAAAAAAGAAAGGAAAATCAGAAGACTATTGATACCTGTTGTAAACACATGCGGTGGAGTTGAGAGAATATGATGGATGTAGTTAAGCTTCCCACATCCACCAACCTCAGAATTACAAGACAACTGATGGTTTATCTCAACAAGATTCAGAAGCGCATCAAAGGAGCTTTCTGGACACACAACCTGAATGGAGAGGACATGAAACTTAAACAGAAGATACTTTATAGATGGACCTCGTAAGATTACTATGCTGAACAGAGATTAAAGTGTCATCACTGAATTGTTTGAAGAACATGCCTTGATTGTACGGAGGGCACTGGCATTAATATTGTGAAAGAAAGATGTGTACTTCAGATGTCTGGACTCCAATCCACAATTGTAGCAAACCATTTGTTCGAATGTGTCCATCCCGAAAAGAGAATGTACAATACAAGCACCATTTGAACAATCCCATGTGCCCATGCAGCTACTATCTGCAGATTCAGTATCAGAAATACCTGAAGCTGATGTAAACGACCGATGTAGAGAATCAAATATAACACCCAGCACTTCAGATGCATCATTCATCTGACCCTGTAAATCAATACCACGTTAATTATAATTTAAGCCAATTAATTTAAGTAGGTGGACTCCTATAAAAATATGGGGGCAGTTGATGCAGTTTCGGATTTACCTCCTGGAAAAAATTACTATCAGGATATAGGTTGCTGAGGGAAATTCTCAAAGAAGTAGGATCAACTGTCTTTCTGCACGTTTCTGTTGAAGCAGTGCTCAAAGCAGTAAATATGTCGTACAAAGCACATATCACACATGGATCACCAACATGAACATGTTCGGATGATGTTCTCAGGAATTCATCTCGAAATCTTCTTATATGCCACAAAGACTAAAGAAACACAAGAAGATATTTCTCAGAGAATGCTCCACGTGAAAATACAGTGAGAATGTACAAGTGAACTCACTCCTATGATTGAAAAAAGGATAAGTCCTAGTGAACACAAACCTGTATGATGACATTAAGAAAGCAATTATATTCCCCAACTTCATTCTTTAGCCCAGTGCCATATGCATCGATTTTATTTACATCGCCCAAAGTCCCAGCCTTGGGGAACACCTTTTGTTCGTTCCCAGAACTAGGCAGCAAAGGCAACTTCTTATGTGCATGGAACATGTCTAGCATTATGAAAAAGGAATAGAAAAGAATGAGAATGAGGGCAGAACACTAGAACAAGTGGAGGAACAATTAAATTACTACTCTATACTTGAGCAGACTCCAACTACAGTGAAACAGCTTCAATAAGTTTGAATGAGATCTCAGCTAGCAAGAGAGGCACACATTGAGGTTGTTAAAGTTTTCAAGCCAACTGAAGGAAATATAAACAAACAGTTCTCTGCCCATAGCATGTCATTTTCTTCATCGAAAATCATAACATTTTCAGAAGATTTTACACTTTATATTAATATTTCTAGAAGATTTTACATTGACAGTACATAATGAAAAATAGAAGGTACATAAGGCATTTATTCTGATTACTTTTACAAGTGGTAAACAATATACAGAACCGCCTAAACTAATAAGCACTTTACGAGAGTCAGTGACAGGAAAAGAAAGATAAATGTGCATACCAAGGCTTTGCCGAACAGCCTTCTGAAGGTCAGCTCGGAACCTCTCTTCATCATCATACTCCACATGTAGCTGTATCAATGTCTTTGTTCCACTGTCTGCTGGAACACTATTTCCTAGTATTGATATAAAAGGTAGATCAACTCAGAGAAGGCATCGTATTTGATTATTTATAAACAGAATTCACAAGGTAACATAAATAACAAAACTACAAGGATAAGGAAAAGCAGTTATCGTTGCCCAGCAGCTTGGCTTTTCATTTCTTGGGTAAAGGTGGAGAAAGTAAAAGGGAATAGGAGCTAATCTTTAATTGGCTCCAAATTGACTCGTAACTCCACAATTTTCTTTTGTCAATAGAAGATACAATTGGATCAAACTTTGTCCCACTGTTTAGATATATAAACATGCCAGCTTGAAGATGCCAGCTTGAAGATATAACTACACAATACCAAAGCTTCACTGTGATAACAGTAAAAGAAAAACAAATTGCTCCTCTAAACCTCTGACAAAATGGAAAGAGACAAGGTTCATCGAGGACTAACTTGATGGTAATTTCTTTGTCTCAAAAATGCAAATACAAATATACGGTTATCAAAACGAAAGCAACACTAAGCTTTGAGCTCTTCAGATCAACTAGCAAGTGACAGCTTTAGACATCCATACAACTGTTAATAATAGCCAATATACTCCAACTAAATTGAAATAAGAATGCTCCTGAAATATAACGTGTATTTCAACTTTTATCATTTGGTTCCTCCTTCCTCAGGGCTTGGATCTGGTTGTCTCATAGAGAAAACACTACTACTAGACATGGATATATTGCTCGTCAGGAATCCACCAGCTTCTGCCCAAGATAGCAGGTGAGACAAATATTCACACGAAAAATTCGCAAAAAAATACAGTATACATAATAAAATAAGGCCAAAAAAATATAAATTAGAAAATGCTGGTATTTCTTCAGGGCTAGCCAATCAAGGCACTACAGGATAGTTAAGCAAACAATTGCAACTCACCATGTGAAGAATGCAGAGCTCTTGGTTCACCAACTTCAGTATTTTCCTTTTCATCAGAAGCAGATTGAAAATTCCCATCAATAAGCTTAAAATCGTTCTGGCATCCTCTCCTTCCAGAGCATCGAGTAGATATCAGAGTACTCTCATCCAGACTTACTTCATTTGATAGTCATGAATAAGAGCAATGGTAGAGTACATAATCAGGTGAGACAGTCACTGGCACTGTATCGCCAAGGGATTTATTTAGCTAGCAAAAAAACTTCCTGACATTGAAACAACGGCCATACCAGTTCTGTGTGTCATTCCTTCAGCACTGATTTTTGAAAGACTTCGTGAACTGTCCGGAAATATGTTTATCTACATTAAGCATTCCAAAATTTGCATGAGATATGTTTACAATTGATGACTAGTTCAGTCTAAAATTTAGAGAAACATATCATTCAAAAGTAACACCATCAACATTTAATGACTTCCCTTCTACAGAATAGAATGGGAAAACTCTCGCAGAAATAGGAGTATCCAAGCATAAGAGTATTGACCTTCTTACTACTCTTCAATTGCTCATCACTGCACTTTGAGCAAGTATCAGACTTCATAACTGCATCAATACTCCCTAAACATGTTTTTGCTGTTCTCTTCTCGGCCAGATGCTTCAGTTTAGCGTCATTCTCCATTTGTCTTTGATATTCCAAAGTTTCTTCAAGCTTTCTTTCCTCAGCTTCAAGTTCAATAGTACGTCTATACTCCTGTTCATTCAAGGAATCACCATTTCCAGCAGTTTCATCACCTTGATTCTCTCCATCATGAGTAACTGCAAATGAGCTGCAACAGCAAAGTTATTTGTTGATATTAAAGATAATCATGACTTCTACATAACATGGAGATTCAAGCTTATGGAGAAAGCATTTCTTTGGGAAAAGACATACACATCTTCCATAGTCCGATGATGAAGCAAAGGCAGTTTGTTTCCACTAGTAGGCTGCAAATAAGAGTCAACTGATTACTTTCCAAGTCAAACACACTAACATTTGCATCAGAAAAAATCTAACCTTTGAACCCTTGGCTTTCCGATACTCTTTGCTTTTTTTCTTATCTTTCATCTTTTCATGTGTATGCTTAGAACAACCATTGCCTCGACGAGAACTTTTCTTGGAATCATGAGCAAGTTCAGCCAAAAGTGCTTCACTGGCAGCATCAGACTTCTTGGTAGCATCCTTCTCAGCCAGATCCTCCAGATGTGCCTGAAGAAAGAAAAGACCATCATCATCATAAAAGAATAGTACAACAGAGGTAAATGGTAGTATGAAGGAAGAGAGAAATAGAAGTAAAAGATCCCAGAAGCAATAATTGAACTATCACAAAAGTAGATGCTAAGTACACACCCGGATATATGATTTCAACAGAGTCACTAAAATCCTCCGGTAATCCTGGGCACATGCATGCTCAAGCTCTACTCTCAGCTGCTGCATCCCAGCAACTACTCGCATGATTCGAGCATCTACTTTACTCAGCTGAATTCGAGAAATTGTAGAGGAGGAAACGATTAAACCAAAAACAGCAAAAAATAATAATACAGCATTAAATGATGCACCAACCTCAATGGAGACACGTTCCTTCTGTCTCTGTAGTGCAACTTCCACACAAGAGTCCACTTGATGAAGGTAGTCCTTCAGTCTCCAGTCATCCTCTTTACTAGATTTGATGTCACATAGTTGAGATGTTCCACCACTATTTGTTTCCTCAAAACTAATCCGATTGACACTGAGAGACTCTGCTTCCTTCAGAACATTTGATATAGCATTCAACTCAAACCTATAGCCGATAGCTGTAACATCATTGTCACTTTCTATGAGATCTTCTCGCCGCTTCCTCAAAAGAGAATCATAACTTTGTCCGACAATTTCAGTTGCATGATCTCTTCTCCTACCCTCTTTTAAACAAATTACTTCAATTGTCAGCAGTGCTTCCTCATAATT
The DNA here is from genome assembly GCA_022817965.1 of Solanum lycopersicoides. NCBI lineage: Eukaryota > Viridiplantae > Streptophyta > Magnoliopsida > Solanales > Solanaceae > Solanum > Solanum lycopersicoides. The sequence goes on from CM040620.1 coordinate 76,502,699, forward strand.
TAAATGTTCAATTTTTCTCTCACATAAACATTGCAGGTCATAAAACTCCTTCTCAAGCTCAAGAAAACGAAAAATCTCATCTTGTTGGGCTTTCTCTTCTCTTGCACATGTCCAGGATGCCAATTGTTCTACACTTGATGGACCGGTGAATATCCAGGACAACAATGCCTCTGGATCAAGTTCAGCTCCATCTTGGTACTGATTACTAGACAAAACATAAGCAGTTCTGTCAATAGAAATTATATCTGGACATGAGCTTCGAGCAAGATTACACGGCAGGAAACGCTCATCAAACAATAAACATGAACCATCTTCACTGACAATTAATTTCTCCAGATCGTCAAATCCTTGACTAGCATTGCTTGCTCCATCTCGAGAACTAGTTTTCTCGGAAAACCTACCTAAGCCACAAGAATACGAAAGATCTTGCAGAAACTTTAGCACATTTTTTAGTTCCTGGGCACCTAGAAAGCATATGCATAAGGGAGTTTGATCAACATTGTAGCTAAGAAGCTGAGAGCCAAAAGCAAGACCCTGAAGCTGTTCCACTGCAAAATCAATAACCTTGCTGAGGTGACTTGAAGCAAGATATTTACTTTCAATAAGCGTCTGGAATACAGAAGAAATTCTTTCAAGAAGATTTGCTCGGTCGGGATCATCAGATAGTGGCCACTTGTCGGGAAGGAAACCATTCTTAGTACCATAATTCCTATCACAATCCATCAACTCCATGTCTGAGATCTTATCATGTACTCTGCTTTCAACCGTATCACCATTAGGTATGTCTCCAAATTTCCTATTTCTAGCTGATGAATCCAATTTGTCTTCATTGCAGAAAACCTCAGAAAATCCATACTTAGACTCTTCTGTTTCATCTCTTTGGTGCTTTTCATCAAGGAAACCCTGTTCTTGATATCTTGATTGTTTATCAAGCATCTTTGCAGCCGCACAACCATCTAAGGGTTCCCAGGAACAGTTCAGAAGCATCTCAGCCCACTCGTTCTCCACATTCTGAGGCAATACGGACTGCAATTTAGGATGCAAAGTTCCAAAGTGCTCATGCACAACATGATAGTTGTGTGATACAGAGTCAGTAAATTTTTCGTTGCAGCGATAACATGTCCAAAACTTCCAATCTTTATTGGTTTCATAAAATGATAGAGCCTCAGATAGCACTTCAATAGCCAATCCGTCTTTTGACGCACTTAAATGAGCCTTAAGATCTGAAATTTTAATTCTAAGCAACTCTCTCTTCTTATCCAAAGTCAAGGAGTTCCAATATGACTGCACCCAATCCCTTCTCTCTGTGGAAGACGAATTTTTCCTTGCATTTCCGCTTTTCCTCCTCTCACCAATTCTCTGCGCTGATCCTGTTGTCAGATCCAGAGCTTTATCTCCATCTTTGTGCGTTTGGACTATTTCAGACTTCTTTTGCAACAGCCTTGCAGCAGCGACTCGGACCTCAATCTCTTTCCTCCTCTCTTCAGACGTTTTAGTCACCTTTTTAATCTCAGTTGGCCCTCTTCCTTGAACCAACCTCATCTCCATTGGGTCCTCTGGCACCCTCCTAATCGGGATCAACCTAATTTTTTCCTGACCATTGCCTAGTTGATTCACCCAAGCAGAAATGGATGCAAAGTTCGACTTCTGAATTAAACTTTGGAGTTCAATCCGTACATGGTCAATCCGAGCATTAGGAGTATCATCCTTCTGTTGACTTTCCTCCTGTAAGTTCTGTTTTGCAGGATCTATGGGGTTTTCAATTGCCAATGCCCTTTCACACTCCTGCACAACTTCCTCATATTCCTTCCCCTCATTTGCAGCCTCATACAACAAACTAGCATAGAAATGTGCAAACCCAATTGAATTTGGAGACAGCGATACAGCTTTCCTAGCACTCTCAATGGCATTCTTCAAATGTCTATGTTTAGCATTGGGATCATCAATCATGGAGGCAATTTTAGCATAAACAGAGCCCTCGACACGATGGATAAGAGGTGCATGAGGCGAGTTTTCATGCTTGCTTGCCAATTCCTTAATCAATCTTAGGGCTTTGGTATGGTTACCCTTGCGCAGGGATGTTAGGGCACGCTCACATTCAAGCTTTATTGAAGGTGATAAGGCATTCTTTTCACCTTCAACAACAGCCGAAGTGTCATTTTTTCTCGAAATTTTCTTCTGAACTGATGGACATACTGAAACTAGGTTTAGGTCCGATTCAAGCAACGGAATCGCCGCATCTTCGGTGGCAGCCGAGTGTTTGGGACGAGGAGCGACTGTCCGCTTCTTGTGCACCATCAATGTATTCTATAACAATTCAATCGTATGCATAAATGTATCTCATGTGGCTAAACAAGTATAAGAAGGAATATCTATCTATCTATCTATACAAAATTCGTATCTCAAATTGAACAGATATATGTAAATGTATACAAAACAGAAAGCAATAACAGAAGAGAAACTTACTGGTGAAGCACAAGAACGTGAGAGGTACGTCGGAATCGGAATGAGAATTAGCTATCCACCGGCGATGAAGTAGAGAGTCAGAGAGTATCCCTGTTTCTGTATACTACTAACGAACAAAAAGGGGAAGAACAGGGGATTTTAGCAGCGTGAGGGGCGAGGACTGGGAAGTTGTGTCCTGACTAATCAGCAACTTTTCAGTCTTCGTTGGAATGAGGAGAAAATGGAGATTTTGTTATGTATTACTTGCCAGCATGGATTATGGCAAGTAAATCTATTGTATGAAAATATTTTTATTAATTATTAATTATGAGAAGTGTCAATTTGGTCAACTATATTAATTATTTAAATATAGTAAAACCACTCTAAAATTAATATAGGCGTGAAAATAAAATATTATAATTTTATAAAGATATTATTTAATTGATAAATTAATATTTATTAATTTGAAGAATGTTTCAACATGGAAAAAAATATTTTAGGATGAAATCTCAAAGAATTTGAAAGAGTGAAAACATCATTCATTTATTTGAGGTCATAAAAATTGATCTCGGTTACCACAATAAAATAGACGTTAATAACCTATTGATGGGTGAAAATTATACATGTCGAGAGGTTCAGAGCTTAGAACAATTTGTGGATATCATTGGAAAAATAATATTGATGATAAAGTTGAAGATGATACAATACTTTTGAAATCAGTTACGCGTGAGGAAACACTTATCACATCTAGAAACTCTTCACAATTTTATGGTGCAACTAGAAAAGACAACATCAAAACTTTCGGATGCAATAAGAAAAGTTAGAGATGGGCTTCAACTAGATTTAAATTTTAACAAAAAATTAAATATAATAGAATCATATTTCACTAAATTGTCTTAGATATATTTGTACTTTTAAAAATTATTAAGTTATAATATTAATGGGATCATATATTTATATAGGAATTTTCTGAAAATATATTATCTTATCGAAATGAGTGATATTTCCCATTGGCCCAAGTCAGAACCGAAGGAAGTTATTATCTTATAGAATTATAAATTAACGAAGTATTAATTTAGTGAGGTTTAACGGTACTCTACATTTGCCTTATTTCCTTTATTTATCTACATATCTTTATTAACCTCTTCAATAATAACGTACTTGCATATTTAAAAGGGCATCTCCAATCCAAACATCAAAATTTACACTAAATTTTGTGTCGTTAATATTTTTGGTCTGATCAACTTCAATACACTGCACCAAATTTTACTTCAAAAATAAATATTTTTCTCTCTCTTCATTATTGTTATATTATTTCTTATTTCATTTTTATTTTCCTATTTCATAAAATAAATTCTTTCTAAAAATTTTACCATATATAATCAATAGTGAATGTCAATTACTACTTTGTTGAATGTTTATTAGTTTCAGTTATTTTAAAGTATATCATATTATTTATTTAAAAATTTATATGTTTGCATTTCTAAATTTTGTGAAGGTTACTTGTAGGGGTAAAACTTACTCGCACTGGGTGTTTACACAAATTCAATACATGCATGACATGTGTTTAAATTTATAGTTTATTTTATTTAACCTTAATTAATTAATATTTGTTTGACTTCATTAAATCATATAATAATAAAAATTGAATTAGTTTGGTGTAAAGTGTAAACACCCGCGGGTAAGTTTTTCTGTAATTATAGTTATATCCCATTATAATTTATAGTAAAATTAACATAAATTTATTTTTTTTAAAAGTCAAAAAAATTAATTTTATATCTAAAATTAATATTATAAAAGTACTACATAAAAATAATTAAATATACAAGAGATTCAATTAAAATATATAATTTATACAATATTTAATTGAAGTTTGTATAATTAAATAATATTAAAATATTTAAAAAGTGAATTGGAATAATGAATAGTGTTACACCAAATTTAATGTAACACTATTCACACACCAAATTTGATGTAAAATTAATGTGGGTTAGATTTTAAAAACACTAAATTTTACATCAAATATAAAATTAGATATAAAATTTGGAGTGGATTTGAGTTAGTATTACAGTGTGAACATGAATTTTCTAAGGAATAAAATATGTTGATCTGAAACTTTCCTAATAAGCTTTAAAAAAATAATGTGGTTCTTAAGATTTTTACATAACCGTTCTCCTTTTTTGGTCTCAAATTCTCTAGAAATAATGTTAAATATATTGTTTAAACTGTTATGAAATAGTGAGCTAATAAACTTAAATTAATAAACTAGATTTAAAAGAAGCAAAGAGTGAACATAATAAATTCCAAATTTTCTTATACTATTCTCTTTCGTGAATGAAAATAATGATTGTTTATAGTCAAAAAGTAATATACAAACTAACACTTGTTCATTAAAAAATTATCCACCTGATCAAGTGATGAGATCTCTCAAATGGATGGCCCACACGACATCCATTTAGTAGGACAAGTGATGACAATCAAAAGGTGACTCTACATGACATTCATTTAGTTTTACAATATGAACATAATTATACACTGCTTACATACTAATACAATACAATTTATACTACTTCTATTAACTCATAGATATCATGTTCCATCTCTTTGTTTTTACTTATAATAAAAAGATATATACAAAGGTATGTATATAATGGATATACATCATATTTTTTGAAAAAATTAAAAAAAAAATGAAGAGGATTCTACAGTAGTCGAGGAAAGAAGTTGTAGAAAAATAATAGAGAAAGAGATTTAGCTTCATGAATTTTAACGGGATCCTATGTTGGTTAGTGGACATGTAAAAAAATTGCAGGCTATGATTAATGTGAATTATTTAATTTATGGGGCAACTATACCAAAAAGTCATGGTAAAGAGCATTGCCTTAAGTAATGGAATTTACTTTCTTATGGATTTATTATATCTTTTATGGATTAAAATAAAATATATGTTTGCATCTTTCAGCAATGACACAAAAAGAGGAAATTTACTAGTAGTTGTTTTTTTCGACTTTGGACGACCTTTTGTCCAATTAGAAAAAAACACCAAAATTCATCTGACAGAGAAATTGGTAGTGTAATATTTTCTCCCTCCATTAATGTTTCTTCGTTCACTATTATTTATCATAATTTTTATTTTTAGACTCAAAGTATAAAACTAACATTTGAAAATGCATTTTTTCGTCATATTGATATGCAAAAAATTGCAATTTATAGTACCTTTCATATAATTTTTGAATATCTAAATTTTTTGTTTAAAATGTCGAATTAATATAATCTAATTGAACTTAAAAAACTTAGTCAAATTAACTTTAAAAAACGTAATATGACAAATAAAAGTGCACGGAGGGAATAATAAAATAGACATGCAGAATATTCTGTGAATCATACCTTATCCATAACTCACATAACATTCATTTGGTTGTCTTTTCTAGATTGTTCACTTTTATTGCTCGAGCTAATATCTTACTCAAGTATATACTCTTTTTTTTAGAAAGCATTCAACTTTGAATTTTAATTCAAAATTTACTCAATTATACATTCTTTTTCTCATGTTGGTATTTTCAGCTCACTAAAGTTACATTTAAAACGTATACATATAAATTATAGTAGTAATAATCAAACTAATGATCATCCTGAGTCAAACTATAGATTCAGAATTTGCCCATAAAAGAAGTTGTTTTTCATTCTCAGTGAGCACCAAGGGGAGTTATGAGCCATGGAAGTCAAATCACAATGGCCTAGTAGTGAGTTCTGCATCAAATAAGTGTCTTACACAAAGAGATTTCTTCTAAACGATCATGCAGCCTTGAGAGTTGGGACAAGTAAAGCACAACAAAATACAATTGAAAGGAAAATAGCAAAGCCCAAGTGCAGCGCCTCTTGATGGTAATGTAGAAAGCAGGGGCTACTTCCTGCTTTTGGTTGATCAGAAGTACGTCTAATAGTCAATAATGTGATCAACTATGAAACAGAATTGGGAAAATGGCCCTGCTACGCACAAGACACGACCTTACTCCTAATTTCAGGCCAGACTCAAACAAATAGAATCCGGAGTATGAGATTAGCAAGGAAAACATAATTAGGATAACTAACTGAAATCCATATGAGCTGCACATAACTAAGTACATTCTAATTCCTGAGGAAGCCAGTTCCTTTTCCATGACAAAATTGTGATTTATGCTAGGAATTCTTGATACCAAACACTATAGCAAATGCATCCTCTCGACACAAGGCTGGACCAACCATCTACTGAGAGGCTCCCCACAGCCCACAAAGCACCCTGAGTTCCCATTCTGAGCAAGAAATGGGAAGCCAAACATGTTAAGCAACTCCTGTACTGCTTGCCTAACCATAGAGGATCCAGTCACACGACTCCTACGGCCCCATCCTGTCACAATATCAATGCGCCTTGGACGGATTCCAGAGATAAGCATCTGTCGGCGGAACCAGGCAAGTGTTCTTGACAGTGCAATGATTGCAGTTCCATCTGACATTACATGGAGGTTTATAAGCCAATATGAGGAGCTTTTCTCTCTAACTGCATCCGGGTAGACATTCTTATCCGCTGCCACCTCCCAGACAGATCCAGCTTCCTCCTTGAGTCCTGATTTGTGCAGAAAATCAACAACTGAATCAACAAGACCCCTTTTACTCTCTCTGTCCTCACTATGCATTAGATCCAAAAAGCTGCCCACGTGATCCCTCACATTCTGCCCATCGGGTCCTGCTGCTGGCATGGTCAGAAGGAATGTGTGTGCAGGGTGACGTGTGACTGCCATCAGCTCACAACAAAATGACATGTCAAATGATGTTTGAGCTTCTGTGCAGCAACTGAGGAGCAAGGTATAAGTTTGTAGAGAAGGGTTCAGACCCAATTTAAGCATGCTTTGAAGCAAGTCGTACGCATCAGGCAACCGGTGAACTCTAAGGAAAGCACTGAGCAGAGAATTGCACGTAGGCACATTGGGGCATAAACCTGCATTAATCATCGCATGATACCAGTTCCAAGCCTTTTCTACATTCCCAGCCTTTCCCCATAAGTCCACTAGAAGACCATATACAGGTTCATCAGGTACCCAGTTCTTCCTTTTCATCTCTGTAAAAACTGCCTCAGCTTCCTCCAGATAGCCACAATGGCCAAGCACCTCCATCACAATGCTGTATGTCACCTTGTCTGGCTCAAATCCAGCATTCTGCATGTCTCGATATAATTGTAATGCACTAGAATAGTTCCTTGCTTTTGCATGCAATGCAATCATAATGTTGTAGGTTACCAAATTTGGTACACAACCCTGATTAACCATCTCACAGAAGAGTTTGTGAGCAGCAGCTAAGTGGCCTGCTTTTCCAAGGCAATTAATAATGACACTGTAAGTAAAAGTGTCCGGAGAGAGCCCAGCATCTTGCATCCTTTCATACAAGTCCATGGCAACATCAAGGTAACCAGCTTTTGCATGGATGTCAATTAGAGTACAATAGGTTACACGGTCAGGTTCAACTCTAGCTTCCTGCATTTGACTAAAGACATGTAATGCTTCACCCAAGTAGTTTGCTCTGCCGTAACTATGAATGAGACGGTTATATGTCACTACATTTGGTTGGCATCCATCTTTGACCATCTGCTCAAGCAACTTGTTAATTGCCCCAAACTGCCTAGCACGTCCCAGGATGCCAACCATGGTGGTATAGGTGTGTCCGTCATGTTTAAATCCTGGTTGCTGCTTCAACCAGTAGAAAAAGCCAAGAGCTACTGCATGATCATGGATCTGCTTGAGAACTTGGTTTGCTTGGTATGGATCTAATAAATGGTTGAGTTCACGAAGAGCATTTTCTGTCTCAGGACTCCAATTTAACTGTTGTATAATGCGAGAAACTGTTCCGACAACATGACTACTATTAGAGAACTGCCTGACCATTACTCCTGCATTTTGCAACTTTGTTGCTCGTTGTGGCCTGCTGAAACCTTCAGGAATCTCATGCTTAAGCTTTCCTTCAGAGCCACGCACATTTGTCATGTTACGATTTGGATATGTTCTGGGCTTTGGAGGCATTGTCCTCCTCCGGTCACGAGAATCTGGGACAACACCATGGCTCTCCACTTTCCCAACAGAACTGTTCGAAACAGGATTCCTGCCTCTGACTGAATTACTTTTATCACCTTTGTTTTTTGTGTAATTCGAATTATGTGCAGGGGTTGACGTTACAGGTGTATCACTAGAAGCTTTACCTTTAAGTTTGTCGTTTCTGGAGGTATTTATATTTGATGGTCTCACATTGGATACAGGCTTTGTATGATCCACCATACAGTTGTTGGATGAGCTAAGCACTTCGCTTCCATCTAACATAGGTATCTTATAGTTAACCACATCAGATAAAAAACTGACTGCTGCAATACCTGCCCTGACAAACTGGTCTGAGATGGGAGGTGAGGACTGTACAGTTATCTCAGCGTCAATGTTACCATATTTAACAGAGTCTACCCGCCCAGACAAGGTAGATACAGGTACGGCCTGCGGCATAGAAACTGGAGAGTCTAAAGTCTCATTTTTTTTCGAGCTCACAACCTTTACAGCATCTCCAGATAATAAGGCACCAACTCCTACAGAGGATTTTGACACTACGTTGGATGATATTTGTGGATGTCGAACCTCATTTCTAGTCTGCAGCCTTTTGGAAATACAAGTGTCATCTTCTGAACAAGTGCAGGAACTTCCATCTCCTGCACTACATCGTGATCCACCTAGAAAAAAAGACCTAGCTGACTGGGAGAGTGTGCCGAGCTGCTTTGCCCGAAGCATAGTCTGCAAGTTAAATTGTAAAAGCCAGGGAAAAAAAATTCTTAGACCTTAAACATGATTGAAATATAATGAAAATGCCAAAAGATGCTTCAGGATCTTCAAGGCAGCCAAGCAAGTCATAAATGAATTAGGAATCACCAAATTATTTGCTTAGCCAGTCAAGTGTCCATCATGGCATAGCGAAGTGCAATACAAGGCAAACATATGCATTCAACCAATGCTGCATATTAACTTGTGTTTCTACATGAAATTCACAAATTGACGACTTTTTTTGGAAATATCGTCCAACTCCTATGACTATTTCTTGGTTGCCTACTTTAGTTAATGGTACATGATAAATTATCACTCGGACAGTTGGCTTAGTAGACTATGTCATCATAAAATCTCAAATAAGCATGTCCACAACCGCAATCATTGACTCATATACATGAATAGACAATATCAGTATTCATCACCCATCAAAGGTATCACAACACTAATCATCACATATTCCCACTCACTAACCAAAGGTTCGCCTCTTCTTATTGTCGAGCATGACCAGCATGATTGCAGTGGGAACTTCCAAGGGGAAGACAAAAGATAGAGAGGTTGAAATACAGCAAGTCATAATATCTAGGACTAAAATAGAGTTGGGAAGCTCCACAATTATGACCTACTTATAATAATTACAGGATAGGTACTAGAAAAAAAGAATGCTCAATCACAGCACTATGAGTCAACGATGAGCTAAACTAACACTGTCATAGGCTTGTAGTATGTTAACAATCTCGAGCACATATTGTTTTTTTAACGGAAAGGACAAGAGGATTGAACTCAAAGAACTTTAAAAAACTCCAACAACCCCTTAACAGATTTATCAATTAAAAGCATTTTCAGAAAACTAAATATAATATTTAACAGCTACTTCAGAAAACCATGGACAAAGACTAACACATACAGATTCATGTTCGTTTAACAAGAGCACACACTAAAACCTACCAACTCAAGTCTAGTGTTCGAAAGTCCTGGATGTTTAATAAGTAAAAACACATACTGGAAGAAATTACAATGATTTTTTTTCTCTTTCACATCCAGAAAAAAAAAATTGGGGAAAAATATGAAAAGGGAAAGAAAGCTAAGAAGTCAAAAACATATGACAGAAGTCTGAATAACTACATGTTTGCATATAACAAACATTTGATACATTTTATACTAGTAAACTAAATCGATGGTAAATAAGACGAAATTTTGCAATAAAATTGGTTCCTTCCATTTTCAGGAAAAGCAAAGAAGAACAAAAATGGACGAAAAGTTCCAATCTTTATCAGATTCAGCAAAAATAAAACAACCCCACATTCTAATTCATCAACACCATTCTTTCAAGAAAAAAACAGAGCTAACAACAGCAAAGAGTAAGATCAAACAGCAACTCACATTACAGAACAACTAAAGAAACACAATCATTGACTAGTGATTCAGAGCTAAAAACAGATTAAAAAAAAAGAATTCAAAGGAAAGAGAGAATAGAATACCTGGGAATTGGTATACGCGGCTTCAGAGCCACCAAAAGAATGAAAAGGAAAACTGAAGTAAAAGAGGAGAAATTATAATACTGCTGAGGGAAAGGGTTAAAGAGGACGGCTCTTTTTGGCGTCAGCTTTATATTGAGTTTCCAAGCAATTTGGCGAAACGACTGTTAAATGACTCTATTTTATTTTCCTCTTTTTATTTTGTACAGTTTACTTTTTATGATATTTTTGGCTATTTTCTCTGATATTCATTTCATCCACGTGTTCTTTCAAAATATCACATTTTATTTTTAGTTTATTTTCTTTTAATCTTTTCATTTTACTCGGATTAATCTCCTATATTTATTTACTAGCTTATTATGACTTGGTAATTAAAAATTTTAGGCCTTTTCTGCACGTAAGTTTTTGCCAAAAAAAAACAAACAATTAGTACGTTGTCTTTTTTTATTAATGTGAATTGACAAACGATTTTTTTCTTACTCTCATAATTCTATTTTAATTTTGTTGGCGATTCAAATTTTTCAATTAAACTAATCATTTAAGGGATTGATTGATTTAAAATATATATAATTATCGATTGAAGTTAAATTAAGAGTTATATTTATTTATTTTTTATATAAAAAAGGTAAAATTGTGTAGTGAGTTGTCGTCATTTTGTTACCATAGATAAGTGGATCGATATGTGATATGACACTGCTTACGAAACATGTCTTGGCCTTCAAGAAAGTCTGTAAGGTCAAAAGAGGTAAAATTATTATATTAACAAAAACATCTTTTTCTTCTTCGTTTTGCTCTTCTGGCCCTGCTTAATACTCATGTGTTCTATTTTCAACCCATAACTTTTGATTTTGTTCTCTCTGAACCCAAATACCTTGTAAGAAACGGTCACTCACATGAAATGCATTGTGTCAATACATAAATATGAAATTATTATTATGATAAATAAAGATGTTAAAACGATATGGGGTAGATTAAATCATATGAGGAAAAAAAAATCGTAAGATTTAAAAATTAATTCGTGAAACAGAGGGTACAATTGAAGAACCAAGAGAATTTATATTGGTGATATCTACTAGTCTTTCTATCTCAAACTATTTATCGTTTTAGAAATTCATGAAAAAAAATAATTTTTATTTTATTTATTTTATCTTAGTAATTATTTCTGAATACTATAAGCACTATAAATATGAAGCGATTACACATAAGACATGGAAAAAAAAAAGTACTCTGATAAAATGATCAAAACTGTTCCTTGTCAGATTTTTTTTCAAAAAAATGTGTGAACTAAGGAAATAATTGAAATAGCAGGTCGTATAAACTTGTATGTATAACATACTTGTTATAGAACTTCTAAAATTATTGTCATTAAAATATTATAATATGAGTTGAACAACAATGAAGCATTGTGTATTTATATAGTACACTTTGATTTGTTAATAGTTTAAAGGGATACAAAATTGATATGTACCTTTTATTGAATCGAAGGATTAAACAAAAACATAAACATTCAAAGCTCACGTCCATTAGCTAATCCTCTAGGGACTAACCTCAAAATTAGTTAAAATCAAACATTAGTTATGAGTTATGACTAATACCAAATTCTAGAAATATATGGACTCTTCTAATGGTCCCCTCAAGAGTTTAATAAAATATTGACATAGCTTAAATCTCTTTTCGTGTGCTATTAATAATATAGTACTAGACAAAATTATTTTTCGTAACATAATTAATAAGGATAATTTAGGAAAAATAAGCTCCTAATAAATAATTTATTTAGAAATATATTTTGTCAAGTAAAATGAAACCGAGGAGTAATAACATTTATAAATGCAACAATTAATTATTACTAATTACTACATATTTTTAGAAGTAATATTAAGTAAATAATATCAAGTAGCATATAAGGAATATTTTGCATTTTGTTTTCTTTTTCCCCACAAGAGAAAGAAACCAAAAAGTAATGGATGCTTCTTTTTCTTTTTCTTTTTTTCCTAACACGTATTCAAAGACAGAGTTGAATGGATGTTAGCCGATCTGCTTGAACAAATTTGAATTTTGAAATCTGTTACTTGTTACGAGGGATTTAGTAGTAGTGATTAAAATGTGATTGTGTTATTTATGGAATTATAAATGAATTTTTTTTGTTTTTTTTTTTTTTTTTTAAAGTAACAGAAAAAAAGGTAAGTATCAAAAGTATGTATCTGAAGGTTGACTTATGTATTTGCGAGACTCAAAAATTTAGAGTGTTTTGGTATGAAGGAAAATGTTTTCTAATTTTTTCATATTGGTTGGGACAAAAGTTTTGGAAAATATTTTCCAAATCAACTCATTTTTCTCAAAATTAAGGAAATGACTTTCCTTAAAAAATAAGGAAAACATTTTCCAAAACTCTCCTCAAATTTCAAATTACATTTTTTTTTGGAAAAACAACAATTTTAAAAAAATATTTTCAATTTCAAAATTTTATTTTTACCAGATCCCTGACCCCCACCTCCCACCCCTCACCGCCCCCCCCCCCAAACCCCATCCCCTCCCCAAAAAATTAATTTTGCCTTTGAAAATTTTTTCAACTTCAAAATTTTATTTTTAAACTCCAATGCCCCCCCCCCTCGGCCAGCCCCCACCCACCCCCAACAATCAAAAAAATTAATTTTATTTTTCAAAAATACTATCAACTTTAAATTTTATTTTTTCACTTCTACCTCCTATTCCTATCCCACCCACTACCCCACCACCACCAATAATTTTGTTTTTAAAAAATATTTTCAATTTCATAAATTATTTTTTACTCTAGTAAAAATAAAAGATGCTTCTCAAAAATTATTTTTCATTCATAAATCAAACACTATAATTCATTTCTGGAAAATATTTTCTACTCACCAACCAAACATGAGAAAATAAGTCTAAAATTTACTTGTTTTTCAGGAAAACATTTTCTAGGAAAACATTTTCCATGAAAAAACATTTTCTAGGAAAACATTTTCCATGAAAAAACATTTTCCTTCATACCAAACACACCCTTAATTTTTTTTTGTAATTTGGAAAGCAATATGAATAGAACGTAATTAGCTCCTAGAAATATATAGATTTTATGTATTTTTTTACAAAATAGAACTTGATGGGCTGCTTTAATTTCTATGATGAAGTTTTGAATGGGCTGTTGGCTCCATATCGTACCAATTGTATTTGGGCTGAATTTGATCATTTAAGAGGCTTGGGCCACTTTAATGGTATTTATTTGAAGAAAAAAATTCAAAAACATAATTGAGAAATAACTTTTTTTTAGTTAATTTGCTAATTTTCATAACAAATAATTTTGATAATAGTTTTAAAAATCTTCCTCACCCCCTTCGATGATTTGTATTTAAATTGTTGTATTTATGGTTTAAATGAATAGTTTTGAGATGTTGACTTAAACGTAATTATCAATCCAAAAAGTGAATATGTTTCCAATTTCATCAATTTTATTTGATTTTCTTTTTCGGAAATGAGGAATAGTTTCACAAATGATCATTAAATTATATTTTAATTTATAACATAAAAATTACTCAATTTTATCCAAGTATAGCACAGAAAATTATACTTTTTCTAAACTATTTTTATAGTAAAAAAATCATTCAACTTTATCCAAGTCACAACAAACCATTAAACAATTTCTTTAACCAAACATTCGTTCAACTTTGCCTAAAATTACATCACATTGCAAGGCGATCGACTAATTTTCCTAAGTATCATATAAAAAGTAAATTTTTCTTCTTTTTTCCCCTAATGACTAGTTAAACTTCGAGTGACTTTTCGATTATAATGAACAATTCAATCATTTTTGTGATATATTAGTGAAATGTTGAGCGATCATCTATTAAATTATTAAATGAGCTAAGAACCTAATCGTAAAAAAAAAAGAGGATAAGAATATTGTATAACCTCTTTTTTCTTTCTTTTCAGTTTAGCGTGAGGAGATGAGCTGTGGGAAGCTCAACACTTTATGCTTTTCTTTTTCTTTTCTTTTTTTCAATCCGGTGTTTGGAGTCTATATTGGAGCTCTGAATAAAATTTGGATCGCGCTTTGCGGGCCCATTCAAGGGTGACCCTCCCAACATGATTTTCTCTATATCCAGGGCTCGAACCCGCGACATCTGGTTAAGGGTGAAATATTTTTATCAGTGCACCACGATCCATGTTAATGTTTATGCCTTTTTTATTGTTGTTGTCACATTACACCATGCACCAAACAACATAATAATGTTGGTAACATGGGTCTTGTTAAATGTTTTCCTGTTTGGTTTGGCCTACTACTTACTTATAAAACCTATTGCCAGGTTATAAAGTTACCTCTAAATGAAAAAAGCTCATGTCTTTCCATCATTGTTTCCTCCTCTTAATTTAATACTACAACACTCAAATATGTGTGCTTTCAATTAATGGGATTTATCCCCACAACCATCCCCTCAACTGCATGGATTACTCACGTACCTCTCTTTATATATGTGTACCAATAATGCACAACAAAAAAATCTTCAATTAACAAAGGTTAAAAGTATAAATTTCAAAGTATCTATAATTTGTTATCTGATTTCTAAAAATCTCAGAGTTAGATCTGCCATAATACATTATGAATGGATAGATATTAAGTATTTTACTTGAACTATCCAAATATAATGGATATAATTCATATATATAGTCAATTTCAATTAATTTAGATTTGAGAAATAGTAAATAATACTTCTAAAAAAAATTATATATTTTTGGAGGAAACAAACTGCTTTGTTGACTTTGTCTCAGCCTCTTCTAATTGACCACGCATTTTTTTATCGTAGCCACACCTACTTCCACACACTTTAATTTAATATTACGGCTACATGTCCCTTTCTTATCATTAAGAATCTTACGCAATTTCAACTCAATATTATTCGAATTTATAAGCTCACAAAATTCATCCAACATGGATTCTTTGTTTCAAAAATTTGTTTAACTCCTTTCCGACAAAAAAATTGAAATCGGAGCAAAACCTTTATATGGTATGGTTTAGCGCAACCAATAAAATGAGTTGCAAAATTATAAAAATTTAAGTTGTTTGTCAAAATACTAAGTGATTTATTCTGTCTAGCAAAAATACTATTCCGTAAGATTGTTTTGCTTAGAGTAGTTGGTTTTTTTGTACTATTTATTTCACTGTAATTCTTGTTTTTGATATATATAAATTTATTTTTTCTTATTTCTATAATCTATCAAAATATGTTGTTTATTGATTATTACACTATTCTGTCATTGTCTTTGCTCCCCATTTGGTAGACCTTGCACCGTTTCCTTGTAGCTTAAAATCTTTTTTTTACTATCTTTCTTTTTTACTTGAGTCGAAGGTCTTTTAAAAACAATCTCTCTACTTCTATAAGGTAATGATAATGTTTGGTAATTTCTACCCTCCCTAGATATTATTGTTGTTGTTGATATTGATGGATGAGATTACTCAATACATATGCTTGTAAAATGTAATAAATATTCCGTGAATTAGTCGATATAATATACACACCATAATTATCACCATAATTATATTATTTTCTTAAAAAAAATACACATTTAGATGACATAATGTAGGAAATTACAATGGGTTCTTATGGGACCTAAGTTGTTCGTCATAACTTCAATGTAAGGAAGCATTATATTAAGAAACTTTGGTTATATGTTATTGTCGAAGTAGTCACGGCAACAGTAAGTAATTTCTAATATGTCAATCTCAAATCATCAACCGTTTCATTAATTACCACAAAATCATTTAGCATATAATACTAACTTAACTTTAAACCACATACTACTTCAGAATATCATCACTCATGACAAGACGTAAATATACTACAAAAAAAAAAAAAAACTTAAATTAGAAAATAATTAATGGAAACCTTACTTTAGACTAATGGAAATGTAATGGTGGAGTGTTTTCTTGTAATTGTACGCTAGCGCGCAGAGTTATTTTGAAGAATTTTTGGAGTATTTATTAGTACTTCAAAATCAGTTTCCATATTTTGACTTGTTAAAGCTATAAGGACATTTAGTCAATCGGTCATGCTATCATATTACAGTGGACCTTTAACCTGCTGCCTAATTAGTAATTATGTCGATGGATATGATTTTATTGTTTGGTACCTGGTGTTGGATGTGTGCAAACAATGTTAGGTTTATGAATACTTAATGGCATGAGATCTTTTTTTGAAAAAATTGTGTGAGCTTAGTTTAAAATAAATAATATTATACTATGTCAAGAGTATTTTTATAATATTTTAGTCAATTGACTTTTTGTGATCATAATTGACATGGGGTAATGTGCGTGAAACCACAAATATATGGAGAAATATCTTAATAGTGTGAGATCTTTAAAAAATTGTACAAATGTTATTCGAAACAAACAATATTATACGTATCAAAATCTTAGCAGCTCACTTAGTTGACTACATGATCTATACTTTATAGTTGATGATTTGATTTTCTACATTGTAATCCTCTCTCCATTTCACCTCCCGGTCCCCAATTTTAAAAGAGGACCAAGTAGCAATCTCTCTAGAGTGATCAAATGTCATCAGCTTAGTAAAGAATTAATTTGCATCGTTATTAAGCCAAGGATCATTCAGAAACACTCTATCCTTCTAAAATATAAATAAGATACGTAAACATTCCGAAAAGTATAGACCATGAATCCAAGTTTAGTTTTTTTTTTTTATAATCCCAATCTAATACAAAAATTTGGTAGCATAGCGCCCAAATAAATCTATTTTGTGGCAGTGTTTTAGGACTACATGTGTGCCATGCCATCAAACAATGAAATTGTTCAACAACTTCATCTACTGTGGTATCACAAATTAATCTCAACCAAATCCACCTATGACTTAATTATTACACCCAAATCATCATGACTTAGGTCCATGCAAATATAGGGTTTAAATTAAACTGATCAAAAGGTGACACCTACATGTAATTATTGGGTTATCCATATACTTTTTATATTTAAAAATCCACGAAAATTAGAACAAATAGTAAACATAAACTCATAATTTTAATTTTTAAATAAATAACGAATCAATGAAAAAAAAATCAAAATTATTAAACTAACAAAATTTAAATTCTAAATTCATATCTAGTAGACGGGTATCCTCTTCCTCCTTATGTTTGACTCTCTCCCCCCCTTAAATTTCTTGTTGAAATCACTCTGTATTTTCCTAGTTGTATAAGGTCAAGCTATATCTAGCTTGACTTTAATAATATTTATTTGAGACCAAAACTTTATTATATTTTCAAGTTGGTCTAATTAATTAATCTTGTAGAAAATATATTAAATTGTCCTTGAAGTAATCATGAAAGCCAGTGGTAGGTGTTGATGGTGAGAGAAAGAGAGACCAAATAGACTTGGTAAACTTAACCAAAAAAAGAGGAAAAAACAAATTATAATTGACTGGCCATGGATTGTTAATTATAGTTCATCATATTCATTTTCACTTTGCTTGTCCTTTGGAGAAAAAAACAGTAGCACAAAACAAAATTTTCTTTATCTTCTTAAACACGTTTTATAGAATAAGATAAGAAATTACACTTAAATGTGTAATATTTATGTTGAATGATTAATTTCCAAGTTTACTTTATCTTAGTGGTTATGAACTTCTAGAAAGCTTTGTATATTTGTGAGAACATAAATGTAATAAATTATGACTAAATACCAGAAAGGAATTTGCTATTTTCTGGTTGACCAACTCTATAGTTGAGCAAGTAAAGTTCATTTTCAGTTGGACAATACCTTCCAAACTTACTTTTCTATTAAAAAAAAAAATCCTCAAATATATTTTTTAAAATATTAAATTTAATATATTTTAAAAAATAATATAATAATATTACTCCTATTATTTTTTATTTTTTAAGATATGTGTTTAGTCAATAATGGACAATTAACTTTTTTCCGTTTCAAAATAAGTGATGATTTAGATAAGTGATGTTCTTCTAATTTTATTCTTTTTCAAATAATTTTTTAAGTAGTCGAGAAATTACAAAACAATTATATGTTTTTCAAGGTATTTATTAACGATAAATTATAATAAAAATACTCCTTATATTTTTAGGAACAAATAGTTTATTAAAGAGTGTATTCAAATTAAAAATATCACTTATTTTGAAACGAAATAGTAATTAGAACATTAATTCTCATTTCTTATTAACTTTATGAAGTTTATATATTGAAAAAAACAAATAAATTAAAATACATCTATTATATAATAATAGGTGTGAGTTCGATTCTCGATCTTTTTCATTACCAATATTGGAATAGGTTGTTTTTAAAGGATGCATGATATTTCTCCAATATTTTCTTTCTTTTTGATAAATAAAATAAAGTTGGGTCAATTTTAAAATAGGAGTAAAAGAATATTTGGCAATAAATGGAGTTTATTCAAAAAACTACTACTTCCCAACTGACCCCGCGTTTTCTTTTCTCTCTCTCACGAAATCCTGAAAATTGCAAAAGTCTTTGCCGTGCCATGTCCTCTACCTCCACCACCGCAACAACCACCTCCGGCAACCACTATTAGCGGCGGAGCAACCCATTTCACTTCGCCATGGGTAACTGTAACGCTTGCATAAGACCAGAAGAAGCTTCAAAAACCGATCCTCAAACTAAACCAAAGAAGCCCAGAGAACGTAGACCCAATCTGTATTCCGGGTCACCCGCACCGATCCGAGTACTCAAAGACTTTATCCCTAAAACCCGCATATCTGACAAATACATCTTAGGACGAGAACTGGGTCGGGGCGAATTTGGAGTGACATACCTTTGCACCGACCGGGAGACCCGAGAAGCCCTTGCGTGCAAATCTATTTCAAAGAAGAAGCTCCGAACAGCTGTGGATATCGAAGATGTGAGAAGAGAAGTTGCTATTATGTCAAGCCTGCCTGATCACCCAAATATTGTGAAGTTGAGAGCTACTTATGAAGATAATGAAGCAGTTCATCTTGTTATGGAGTTATGTGAAGGTGGGGAGTTATTTGATAGAATTGTAGCTAGAGGGCATTACAGTGAAAGAGCTGCAGCTGGGGTTGCCAGAACTGTAGCAGAAGTTGTAAGGATGTGTCATGCTAATGGGGTCATGCATAGAGACTTGAAACCTGAGAATTTTCTATTTGCTAATAAGAAAGAGCATTCTGCTCTTAAGGCCATCGATTTTGGCCTATCTGTCTTTTTCAAGCCTGGTACGAGTTCTTAATTCTTCCAATTTGTATACCCCACAAGTGAATTAGAAAGACACCCTTTTCCTCTGCCTCACAAAAATCAGTCCTTTGTTCTGTATGTTTTAAGTGGCAGGGAAGTGTTTGATTCTTAGTAATTTTTGGTGATTAATCAGGTGAAAGATTCTCTGAGATTGTGGGAAGTCCATACTACATGGCACCTGAGGTGTTGAAGCGGAATTATGGACCAGAAGTTGATATTTGGAGTGCTGGTGTCATCCTTTATATTTTGTTATGTGGGGTTCCTCCATTTTGGGCTGGTATACATATATTATTTTTCCAGTTTCCTGTTGACTTCTGATGTTTGCAATTGCTTGTGGTTCCGGATTTAAGTCTTTTTTAATCTGATTGTCTTTTGCAGAAACTGAACAAGGAGTTGCTCTTTCAATTTTGAGGGGAGTGATAGATTTTAAGAGGGAACCATGGCCTCAAGTCTCTGAAAAGGCAAAAAGTCTTGTCAGACAGATGCTGGAACCTGACCCCAAGAAGCGATTGACAGCCCAACAGGTCCTTGGTAAGTATTTTTCAACTCAGAGTTTATGAACTTCCAAGTAAACGGCTCCCCTGGTACATGGAAAACCATAAGTTGAGCAAAGATATGATTTGAGATAGATCACCGTTGTTTTTCAAGTTGACGATGGAAGATCCTCAGTATTACTTAAGGTTAGAGGAAAAAGAAGAGAAATAATGGGTTTGATTCATACTCGTTAAAAAGGCATTTGGAAACTGTATATGATTTGATGCACTATTCTATGCAAACTGATTTATCGTGGGTATCTCTCTAGATGCTCTTTAGCATTTTCTGCCTTGTACTCTGGAAAAGTGAGGCTTTCCTCAAGGAATCACGGCTTTAGTTTCAACGACTCACTGTTCAGTCATACTGATTTATCGTAAAAAGGAGTATTTTTTTTTATGGGTCGTCATTGCATTTTATTTTATTCTCTTATCTCCTTGAGTATGCTGGGTTCTGGGGCGTGATTGAGCTATATGGCATCTCTATGAATCAAATTTGTTTTGGTAGGAACAGTTGCATGTCTTAGTATTGCAACTATCTTTGTGTCTCGCTTATGAAATATATTGAAGTTAATGTTAATTAACTAAATATTAAGTTGTACATTTCACTTTGCATTTTCTACTTTTCCTGAATTGGGTGAGGCCCAGTGATGTGGTAGTTATGAAAACCCTTCCCCGCCCTTCGTTCCCCTGAATGTTTTTAGAGATATTAACCTGTATGCCCATGCTTGAAGACTCGGGCATCTCTAAAAATTCAGGACCATGCTTGAAAACTCAGATGTCTGAATGCAGGATATCCAGAGTGGCCTATGCCTTAATAATTACTAATAGGACCAACAATGAAGACAAGAACAACTGTATAATTGGATGAATTGAATGTGAATCATTTGCTAATTCTCACTAACAAAGATCTTAATTTACTTTTAAGAATGTCACTGACAAAGAAACATTTATATAGTAAAACTGTTCGAAACACGCATAAATTTAATTTCTTTAACTCTGTTTACTTTATTGCAGATCACCCCTGGATTCAAAATGCCAAAAAGGCTTCAAATGTTCCACTGGGAGATATTGTTAGGACAAGACTGAAGCAATTTTCTATCATGAACAGATTCAAAAAGAAAGCATTGCGGGTAAGCCTCTAATTTGTTTAAGCACTAACAAATCTAAAGTTTGGAGATGGAGATACGCAAGAGAATGCCAATGGAAACATTTTTTGCCTTATTTTATTTAATCGGAGAGATAGAGAGAGTTGCTATGCAACTGTAAATGATGTGTTGTGTGTTGGCTCATGTCCTAACATTCTTAGTGTTTTACTGCTTCTGTAGTTATTTCCATCATCAAATGGATGTGCTTTAGTTTGAAATATTTGCACCTGTGAAATTGCTTAGGTCATTGCTGAACACTTGAAACTTGAAGAGATTGAAGTAATTAGAGAGATGTTTGCACTGATGGACTCTGATGGTGATGGGAAAATAACATACGATGAATTAAAGGCTGGACTTAGAAAAGTTGGTTCCCAGTTGGCAGAAGCAGAGATGAAGTTGCTGATGGATGTGGTAAACATTCCTGTCTATTTAAACACGCTGCAACAGTACTTTGTTCTTTCTACTGTTGGTTTTCTGATATTTACAAGTTTTTTATGCCAAAATATTAGAACATATTTTGCTTCTATTTTACTCAGTTTCCTGTATGCTTCCTATTTTTGTACATGCTGCTATAAGTTGTAGTTCCATTTGAATTTCTTCACATTTAACCATCACACTACCAGTCTCTACGTTCATCCTCCCAGTTTTTTTGTAATATAAGTATACATCATTTATGTGTGTGTTTGATCTCTCTTCTATGCTGGGTTTTATCTGATTCTAAAATCTGATAGTAGACATGGTATCAGGGTCCTTAACTAATACAAATTTACTGCGAGAGTTTATCTCATCAATACATTGAAGTAGTTAAGGCATGCTTTTCTTATCTAACAAACATTTTCTTCACTACTTCTGGTTTTTCTTGCCTCGTCTCCTTTTTCTGCTGTCCTCTCTAAATAAATGTATTCTGATGTGTTTCATGGTAACTACCCCAAGTTCTGTAATGTCATATAGTGTCTTTTCCCTGTGTATTCTGGATGAGGGCAAATAATAAACTGTTCTGTGGAACACGCACACACTCTCTCTCTGCCCCTCTTCATTTAAACTGTGAGTTTGGCATAAGTTACTCTTCCAAGTGATGTAAAAGCAATCGCTGCCACCTTATTCTTGTGATCTCATTATTCCTCTTCTCTCTTCCTTGGTTTCTCCTGATTCTTTCAAGTACTGGAACTTTGGAAGGAGGGGAAATTGACTGTTCCATATGTCTTTCCATCCTGCATCTACTTTACCATTGCTCGGAGATTATCTTTTTTGGTTGGTGGAAGCATCATGTAATTTTTTCACATCTGTTAGATGGTTAATATTGGCTCTGAAGACTCTGCATTTTGCATTTATTTCAGGGATTAGCTTTTTTCCTTCTTGTTTCATTATATGTAGGCATGCATACATTGCATGAAGGCTATTAAATAGGCAAGAGAGTTCATAACATAACTGAGGAAGTATAAGTAAGGGTTCCAAACCATAGATGGTGTGGCTGAAAAGTTATTGAAATCACATCGTCACTCCTATATGGTGTGAGAAAGGTAGACTATTGCATATAATTTGATGGATGAAGGTAAAGAAGCTAGACCAAGACAATGGAAGCAAAGGATATACATAGATGATACCTATTAGTTCGAAGTAAGGTTTTGTTGTTGTTACACTTCCACTTGGTCTGATGTTTGTGGAGGAAGCAAAGGACTAATATAAGGATAACCTTGAGCTTTAAAGATCCAATTGTTTTAGAAGATCCTTTGTTTTCCCCAAGGTAACATATTTGCAAGCAAAGCAATAATATTAGAATGACTTGGGCTGGGACAGAGCAGATTTAGGAGTATTCATATAGGCTATAGTTTCCCCAATTTTTATTTAGGATTGAGACATAATTGATTGATATTGCAAGGTGGTCTGTGACACGTGATAGATTGCAGAATGATTTCCTACCTTCTTTATGTAGGCTTCTTGAAAAGTTTCAATCAGATTATTTTATTAAAAATGTATGTGGTACTTGGTTTGCATTGTAATAAGTGGATAATGAATACAGGGATTGGACTTCTGGTGTTATGCATCTCACATTTGTTGGATAAAATGTTATCAGTATTTGTGATATACTCTCTCTGTTCTAATCGACGTGGCAGTATTTTATTCGGCATAAAGCTTAAGAAAGAAATAAAGCCTTTTGGAACTTGTGGTTTTAAACCTGCCATTTTTGTCGTGGTTATGTCTGATCTGCCAAATAATTGTTCTTACAGGCCTTAACTAACTCTCTTTCTGCAGTATCTCATATCCCACAATCAAATATTCCCTAGTATTCTTCTGTAAATCTAGTGCAGCTTTTATATGTGAATTCCCAAGTTTTTTTCCATTTGGGAAATGGACTTTTAAATAAAATTCTATTGCAGATACAGTAATTTCCCCCACTCAGAAAAGATAATTTAGATTTTTTGCCTGATGATTGCTGAACTTAATTTTTTATTAGGCTGATGTTGATGGAAACGGAGTCCTGGACTATGGGGAGTTTGTAGCAGTTATAATCCACTTACAGAGAATGGAAAATGATGAGCATTTTCGTAGAGCATTCATGTTCTTTGACAAGGATGGAAGTGGTTATATTGAGCTAGATGAGCTACGAGAAGCTTTAGCAGATGAGTCAGGAGCATGCGACACTGATGTAGTGAATGAGATCATGCGCGAAGTTGATACCGACAAGGTTAGACTCACTTTTTTCCTCTGTTTAGTGACCCTGCCTCTTTTCATTGCTCTTCAATTGTATTTAAAGAAACGAAATAGAATACTTCTCAACATTATTCATTGCTAAAGAAGCTTGTTGGATCTTATCAAATACTGCAAGATTTACACCGAAAATTCACCCAAAAAAAGAAAAGAAAAAAGAGATGGAATTATTTTTTGGAATGTAGAATGAAAAGTATATGCTGCATTTGTAAATTTGTCCGCTTGCACTATCTCCTCGCTCTGATATGTCATGCCAGTTTTTCATCATTATTGCATTTTCTCAGGATGGGCAAATCAGTTACGAGGAGTTTGTAGGAATGATGAAGGCAGGAACTGATTGGAGAAAGGCATCTCGACAATACTCGAGAGAAAGATTCAAAAGCTTAAGTGTTAATCTAATGAAGGATGGGTCTCTCCAGCTTCAGGATGTACTCAGTGGCCAAACAGTCATTGTTTAAGTTAATAAAAGGCTTTATTTTACTATTCTAATGATTTCCTTTGGTTGTTTTAATGGGTTCCATAGCAAAATCTGATCATCGATATTCCAATTCTTGATAAATATCGATATTCAGAAGATCAGATCCTTGAGAATGGGACTGGGAGTAATATGTAGGTATGATTGGGTTGTACTGCTGGGATTTTTTTTTGGATATAGGGGAAAATGAACTTGAGTGGATGACATGTAGATTAATTGCTTTGTTTTAAGGCTTTTGTAGGTTTGTTTATAGAAGTTTTACTACATATTTGTCTCACTTTTGTATATGGTGTTGCAAACTTACAATTGTTTTAAGTGAAGTTTTGTATTTATAATGACTGTTACTGCAGATGTATTTCCTCGAAATGAACGAAAAATATCCATTTTGTGTTTTGCACCACTTTTTCCTTGATTTGCTTGTGAATGGATTCATGCATTTTTCAATTAGAGACCTATATCATAGTTCTTCCTAATAATATGCCTAAACTGGGTATCTTGTATGGTTCTTTGATTAAAGTAGGGTTTGCGAGAGAGCCATCGCGATTGTTATCATAGTTACCAAGGTTGAAACTTTCAATAAAAAACTTCAAATTGGAAGGACTATCCTTCCAGTGAATTGATAGCAGAGGCGAATTCAACATTTAAAGTTTATGGTTTCTAGCAATCTCAAATTAAGAAAAACAGTTGGTATAAAGTGCTCAGGGGATTCAAACCTAAATTAGGAGGGGTTACTTAGCTTTAGCATCTTTAATTTCTGCCATTGGTCCTAACACTTACTTTGTTAATGAATTTCCAACAAATATTTCTTATAAATTTAATGAATTTCTCAATATAAATACAAATACGTGCAAATGTCACAGGTTTCAGAACCCCCACCCTACCATCTGATCGTAGATCAAATCGATACAGAGAAACAAGTAGAGTATACTATGACGCTTGAAAGAACCATATCAAAGAATTCGATAAAATAAAGTTGTAACTTTAGAGAAAAGGTGCTCTCCTATCTTTGGATTAGGTAAGCCATCAGTATATGGTGATTTCCTACAAACCAACCAATCCATTGGATTTTGATGATAATTAATGTCAGGTGAAATGATTGGTCAAAACTATAACTAACTATACATAATATTCTCTAGATTTCCTACTTTTTGATACATAGGAGTACCTTTTACATAGGTGTTCTTTCCATGTTCGTAAAATAAAATTATTTATCTTATTCTAAGTTAGAAATCTCAGTTTGTAGTTGAGTTGTAAATACCCCTTCATCCTTAATTAGAGGTTTCGAGTTCAAGTGACCCAAGTACGCAGTCGCCTTTACATAGCAAATACCTATAAAATTTATCAGCAGGTGGATTTTTAAGTGTTGTCATTTGATAATTTTTTTATTTATTAAAAAAAGAGATTAGGACGTGTCTCTTAAACTTTGCTGAATAAGGATTTGCAGATCAAGTCATAAGTTCTGTTTGGCCATGTGACTTATATAATCTTAATTTCTTAATTCCATGTGAAATATATATGTGCTACGTTTAGAATACAGCCAAACAGTTTATAGGAAATTACTGGAGATACAAGTGTGCTAAGATTAGTTAAATGATCAATCATGCACATAATTAAGACTAATTAGGTCAGATTCATTGGACTTATATAGAGAGAGTATTAGTAACAAATTAGGATGCTTGCAAGTTTCAACTTGTTTGATTCCCATGAATGTACATCATCTTGTTGCTTAGCTTGATGAATTAAATGACTATATGTGAATCGTGATAAAGGAGCATTGAAGACATGAGACTGAAAATCGAATCGTAAGAAAAAGTTTCAAGTCTATTTATCATATTTTTAAATCAGAAATTTAATTATATCGTTTTAGACTGTTAGAAATTCAATCATATTTATAAGCATTTGTGACTACGATTTGCCTTCCTAGTAGGTATTCGTGAGTTGTAGGCATCGTGTCAATTGCCAAAGCTGCTCTTTCACTTTATTATCCTAACTTTGCCTAATCTTTTTTAATTTGGGTTTTAAGTAAACTAATAATGACACATTTACAATGTTTTTGATCTAATTAAGATCCAATGCCGCCTCCTACTCTATCTCAACACGTACAAAATTTACTTAAATTTGTCAAAGTCTATTATAATTGCATTTATGGCTCAATTCAACGAACAATTATTTAAAGTTTGAAAGAACTAATCTTTTTATATATCCACGCAACGTAGTCACTTCTGTAAATTCATATCATTTTAATTAATTATTAAAAACTCTGGCTTTTCAAATAAAAATGAAAATTTCAATCTGAGCACAAGCTGGATTAGACAAAAAAAAAAAAAAAGAGATCATAGCTAGAGAAAAAAAATATCGAGTACTGTATAATTAATGTGACAAAATTCAGTCACTTGCTCTGGTAGATGGTCCACATAATTAAATATATTCATACCTAATTAATCCGCAAAATTTTATTTAAAAAATATGGAGAAAGTGATTAATTGAACATTTACTCATATCATTATAAGAAAACAAGGAATTAACGACAATATATATACTAGAAATTAGCGATAGATTAGGGACAAATTTGTGATAGATTAACTAGAAATTGTCGACAAATTTCATAACTAATTCCATATTTTCGTATCGTGAACAGCTGGATACTTATTTTAGTGAGCTGTATACAGAATATACATACTTTGTATTATTGTTGCTAAATAATAAATGTTGTTGAAGGTCCCATAACAGTGATTTTGTAGGGAAAAATGGTACTATATAAAGTACTATTAGTTGTTACGGATTGGTACGGAAAAGTACCTTGTGTGCGGAAGGGGACAAATATCGTGTGATGTGCTTTTCATATTTTCTTCTATGCTATTCTATTATATATATATATATATATATGGCCTTTGATTGACTCCATAAGTCAGCCAAATGGTTATATATATATAAATAGACTTAAGTCATATGCGGCTTTTTAAAGTTATCCGTATAATTTATTTAAACATCTTAATTAAGGCTTGTATCTATTGAACACCATGCTCCTTAAAATTGATACCTATTAGACATTTTGTTGACAATCAGCCAAAAATATGAGAGTGTACTATATTCGCTGTGACATGGCAATGAAATAAAAAATTGATGAATTAAATGATGACATGTGATGTTGGAGTCAAAAAAATTATTTAAAAAATTAAATTAAAATTTCTTTATTATTTTAATCTATTTAACTACTAAAAGTATATAAAAAAAAAAAAACTCAAAAACCCATCCACCCCACCCACCTACAGGAAGCCCCATATTAATATGCAAAAAAATGCATTTTATATAGTACTTTTCATATACTTTTAGAATATCTAATTTTTTTGCTTAAAATATCGAATTAATATTATCTAATTTACTTTAAAAATTAGTCAAAATTGACTTCCAAAAAATGCAACATTACAAACAATACCGAACAGAGGGAGTAATAAATTAAGTCTTTATCGGCATAAGTTAAATGTAATTGAATTCAGTGTTATTGTAGGATTTAAAGACATTTACAAAGAATATTAAATGACGCTAAAAATATATTTTTAATAGCAATTAAATTATTATCATCAATTAACTACCGCTATTATCTTGATTAGAAGAAATGATGGTGGTAACCCAACTTTATGTCCTTATTACGTTTTTTAATAGCCAGAATCAAACAAATCTGATGGTTCTCTACTTCTCTTATTTGGATGTTAGTTGTCATCAAATACTCATCAGATTGAGACATCTTGATATAACTAATAAGTAAATCATATATGATTTATGTTAATTAATCTAGTACTATCGAGTCACGACATTAATTACCGAGTAAAATACTATTTTAATATAAGTAATTCTTACATATGTAGACTTCAAAAAGAACTCAACATATTTTCATATACTAGTTCTGGACAAAAATATTATATATGATAGGAGTTATATTAAAATTACATTAAGCAAAAAATGAATTTTTAACAAAAACTATTAAAATCACATTTTGAAGAATTTCAAAAGTGCTTTAACGAAAAAATATAAATGAAATAAATGAACAATCAACATATATAAATAGCTTCTTTATTGTAAAATGTAAATGTCAAATAATTAGATATTTCGATAACCTATCAAATTTGGACAAGAAAATTTAATGTGATAAATAATTTACCTTTTTATATTATTAGGTCGAAATCTAAAGTATATTAGTTTGTTACTTTTCTAAGAAAGATACACGCAAAAGACATCTTCTCAATTTGTACCAAAGTTTGAATTACCATATATACTTGTAACAAGTATATATGTTGTCTCCATATTACATTCAAATGACATAGTGCGTTTATTTTCCTTCGTAGCATGAACAAAAATTTTTAATAGTTTGTTCATAGTTATTTTTCACACTTCCTGTCGTATTTCATTTTTTTATCCTTTTTTTTCTTTTACTTTATTATTCATATTGACTTTTAAGTTAAATTAGCTCATTTGTTAGAATATGTCTTCTTCAGAGATTTTCTCGATTTCTTCTGCTCTATGTTATTGAGGAAGAAATATTAGTTATCCTTTTTACCTCGAAAGCTGGGAGATTGAAGAAAAATAAATTTCAATAAGTCATTGTTTAAACTAAAGTTATCAAGGAGACTCTACTTTGTAAAATACACATGCATTAAGTTATCGAAATCTGATTAAAAATTACAATAATCATATGTATGTCAAATTTATTAAAAGTAATGATGCAAAAAAATGTAAAATTGTTGGAGAGACACGCCGCATACCTCATTTGTATTGGCACAATTTCTACTAAAAGTTTTATTCAATGGTCAGCAAAAGAATCACCTCTGATTTATACCTGAGAAAAAGATTATATCATAAGTTCATGAAACAAAATTTTAGCAGTATATTTTCATATGAGAGATCAAACATTTAGATATCAATTTAAGAATATAATTTGAATGATAGCACAAAATGAAAAATTTAAATGTAAAGAAAGACTTGAAAAAACATAGTATGATAAGAGTTTTATGCTCTCTAAACCAAATTCAAATGTACAATATTGTCATCAGAAGACAACGTTTAAGAGACTTATTTACATGGCTTACATGAAGCAACGCAAATAAAATAAGGAAAACGTATTTATATGAATTGTAATGCAGTGATAAGACTGTTTCATTCTTAATTAGAGATCTCGAACTCTATGTATGATAAAAGATGTTATTGGAAAGACCTTTAGAGTTTGATTTCGTTTCGAGATGATGAAAACAAACAAATAAATTAATTAAGGAAACGTGGCTCAAGATTACAAGTTAGGTAATACGTACAACCATAAATAGTAGGTAAGACATGATTAAGGAAAAATTAAAGAAGACAGAATAATATATAGTCACTAGTAGGTAATGTACTGATAGATCATAGTAGAAAAGTAAAAGGAATAAAGAAAAAAAAAAGAGTGATCAAGAAATTAAATAATATATCTGGATAATAAAGCAGGATTTGAGAAAAGTAAAGTTAGTAATAATATCATGACTTTTTCATTCCTCTTTGTAATAAAATCATCAAAAGCCAACTTTTCTAGCTCATCAAATAAATAAAGCAAAGGAATAAAGAGTCAAAATTGTTGTGTATATATACTCTATACATATATTTTAGATACTCCTTCCGTTTCATATTATTTATTTTTATTATCTGATAAATACGCAATTTTTCTTATTAGAAGTATAATATGCTAAATTAATATTAGTAGTAATTTTAAAACCTTAAATTTGACCATTACTATTTTATCTAGTTATTTAATTTTTAAAATATTATTAAAAGAAACACTTCAATAAACTTTTCTTAATTTTATACAATAAATAAAATAAAATATTTATTTATTTTTGGATACACAAATCAAAGTAAAATAAAATCGAGGGAGTATGTCATTTGCCTTTTAGCATAAGGTTTTATTAGTAAAAAAAAATCCAGACCATAAAGATAGATGTAATGGAAAGAATAAATATTTTGATTAAAGCATGTTGGTTCTGTGAGTTATTATTGTACCGACTGTTTTCTATTTACTCTCACTGTTTCAAAATTGTACTTACCCTCTCTGTTCCTATTTACTTATCGATATTTATTTTATATCTATCTTTATTTTTTTGTTCATTTTAACAAATTAAAAAAGAACAATAATTTTTTTTCTAATATGTCCTTATTTAATTCTAAAAAAATTCTAGTACTACTAAATTGTAATGCATGCTTTTTTGAAATCAGAAATACATTTATCATACTTGTGGAGTTGCATAATCTTTTAAGTTAAAATAAAATTGTAACTAACCTATGATAATAATTGATGCCTTAATACACGTGTCACTTCTAAAGTGGACAACTAAATAAGAACAGAGGGAGTATTATTTAAATATTTATTATGTAATATTTAATTAATAATTTATTTGTTTTAGTTTATGTTGGAATAAATTTCTTAATCCTATCGGAATTTGATTTTGCATGCACATGCATTTATTTCTGTACCAAATTGTCATTAAGCTACCGTTCACTTTACGTTAGTAAATTGGATAATGCAAAATGAACAGATTTGACCAAAATTTTAGAAAAGTCTATAACATCTTTTTAATTTAAAAATAAACTAATTTTTTTTTATTTTTTAATTAAAAGATATTAAAATTAAAAGAACAAAAATATTTTGGCCAAAATATTTTTCCTTATAAATTTTAAGTAGGCTATAATTGAAAAACAAAGCACTGCTTCTTCTGCACCAAATTGGCATTAAGCTATTGCTCACTTTACGTTAAAATTGTTCATTTTGAATATCTTACAAATATTATTTCAGTAAACGTTTTTTCATTTTCTTCCGTTATTTTAGTGAAATATTTATTTCAAAATAATTATCACTTAGGAATTTCAGACAATAAAGTAATTATTTTCAAATTATATTTATTTTATAATAAACAATTATTTTCTCCATTTCAAAATAAGTTTTTTCATAACAAAAAAAAAATAATTATCTCAAAATAGGTTTCTTTGTTCAAGATAAAAATTAGTACTCCATATTTTTGAGTAAAGATAAAAAATGAAAATAAATGGAGTAACTAATTATTTTTTGATATATTAAAATGACAACTACTCCCTCTATAGTCTATTCCTAAATCTAAGACCATAATATTCTTAAAAAATATTCTTTCACTAATTATAAGTTGAAACAAGATAATAAAATTAAAATGAACGAAATAATTATACACAATATATGTATGTTACATGCAAAAAAAACCATTATATATACCCACTCCACCCACCTCGTCTGAAGGTGACAAATTGTTAATTGATTTCTTTAATTGTTTGGTCATCAAACGACTATAACATGTCAAATCAAACAATTGATTCCTTTTTAATTCTGGTTTCTGACACATGTAATCTCTGTTCTTTCCATTTGCCAGTAATAGAGGACTACAATATCATTTGTTTCTTTTAAATATAAGTAAATAAATAAAATAATATGATATATAAAAGAATTTAGGATAATAATAAATATCTTGTATCTGAATAATACTTAACGAGTGAAATTTTTGATAACAAAAACAAGTAGAAGGTAAATATATACGGTAAAAACTCAAAAATAATATATTGAAGAATGAGATTTTTAAACGTTGATCAATATTAAAATCGTTGTTCACCTACTATAAAAGCATAAAATTTGCATCAATATTTCATACTAATGATGATTGTAATATTTAATAAGAAAGACAATTTAGATTTGAGTTTTATCAATAATTTCTTAACAATGGGTAGGTGTGCTAATTGCAATTAGCACACTTTTTTATTAATGAACAAAAAATCTTACAAACTCAACCAAAAAAAAAATCAAATTTGGACCACCATATTTATTTCAGAATTTTGGAAAAATAATATAGGGAAACTTACATAAATACACTATAATAAGAAAATATTTACCATTATAGCAATAACATTTTCTTTTTACTTGACCACTTTTAATTCATTTATAATACAAGTTTACTACATATTACAAAAAACAATTTATTATTCACATATAATACAAGTTTTAATGATGAATAATACATTTATCACACATTTTAAAACACTTATAATACAATGTGATAATTTTTTACCAAACAAACATAATATATTTCAAAAATAATTATAATTTAAATATATTACATACATAGTTTACTTTTAATACATATTACAGATTTATCACAATATTGCTATAAATGATAATAAACAAAAAGTAACACTAAATTAATAATTATTTTTAAAAATATATTAATTCGTGTAATTTTTCCAATAATATATGGATAGAGTAGAAAATAGTCGGCTCGAGGCCATGAACAAGCGTGCCGGCTCCGTAAGATTTAAGAGGTACTTCCTTGGTATCTAATTATTTATATATACTTTTAAAATAAATTATAAAAAAAAAATAATTGATATAGTAAATTTATTATTTTATTCTTATTAGTTATGAAATGTATGAGTTAAAAATTCAAGATTTTGAAGAAGTTTTACTTTTTTTAAAATAATTAATTGAGAAATTAACAATTTAAGATTTTTAAAAAGTTATATATTTTTTTAAAATAATTAATTCAGATTATTATAAACAAAAAGATTTTATCTTTTCTTAATTTATCAATATGTACGTGTCATAAAATATAATTAAAAACATATAGACGTTTAATTAAAGACAAAGGAGTATGTTGTTTATTTTCTTTATGCAAAAAGAAAGAAAACATGTTCATTTAATTTTGAAATATTTTAACATAATTAGCACCACTCTACTAATAATACTATTTATTTAAAACTTTAAGAAATTTAAATATTCACATGTACTAAAATCTTTGAGTCGAATCTTCTTTAGTTAAATTTATTTTTAATCATTAATTGTACATTTAGACACTTCATAAAATTATATTTCTTCAATATTTAAAAAATATTATACTTTATTCGATTATCTATAATATTTTTAAATTTATATTTTTAGCTAAAATTTGATTGCATTTTTTGAAAATAAAAATAGATCTTGCACATATGATAACTAAAGTTATATACATGTTAAATTTTAACCAGATCAAATAGTGTAACGATTAAAATATGATTAATCAAAATAGATAAATAAAAGTTGTTCTGCAATATAAATAATAATTTAAGCGTAAATAATTATTCTTTTTGTCCTAATTAATCAAATTTTACAAGTTACATTTATTTATTTAATTGTAAAATAATATGACACGAAAATTTGGAGTTGGACGTGGGAGAAATGAGTATTTTTTTCTCTTGTAACTGTTTACTGCTCTCCACTACTAGTTTTGGTGACCCTTTGTCTGTTTATAAAATCCTACACTTGTTTTCTCGATAAACGAAATCTTGTCCTCTTTTCTTCCTCTGCTTCACCTAATTTTGTTGCTTCACTGAGTTATATTTATGGTGTTTTTGATCTGAGATACTGTTATCAAAAGGGGCAAAACAAGTTTTAAGAAGATGGCGGAAAAGCCTGAAGTTTTGGATGCTGTCTTGAAGGAGACTGTTGATTTGGTAAGGCTTTTCAAGAATGGATTTTTCTTGCTATTTTTGTTTCTTGACAGTTTTTTCATGGTTGGGTGTGGGTTATTTTTGCAGGAAAACATACCGATTGAGGAGGTTTTTGAGAATCTGAGATGTACCAGAGAGGGACTTACTGCTACTGCTGCTCAAGAAAGGTTGTCCATTTTTGGGTACAATAAGCTCGAGGAGAAGAAGGTGTTTTTACTTATCTTTTGCTAAATTTTACTGTAAATCTGCTACAACCCTTTCCGTTTCTTGAGTTATTTCTCCTGAATTTCTCTTCCTTCTTTCACTGGCAGCTAATGGGGGTTTTCCCCTTCTTTTTCTTTTTATTAAGTTTGTCCTTCAGTTTTGAGTTTAGTTTCATTTAGGCTGAAATAGAAGTGTGTTTATGTCAATTTGTTCATTGATAGCTTTAGTTCCTAATATAGAAATAAAAGGTTTTTGATTTACAGAACTGTAATAAAGGCTTACCCTGGCTACTTGGACTTTCATGATTGTTTGATTCTGCACCTTGTAACCCCTTCCCCATTTTTGCTTCCCCTATCCCCAATTTTAGGAAGAAAAAAAAAAGAAGAAGAAAAATAAGTGTTCCTACCTAGTGTGGGGTAGTGGGAGGGTGGGGCAGCATAGAGGCTGTTTCCTGGTTCCATGCCTTGAACTCGTCCTACAGGGCACAAAAGGGGTGACTTTATCAAAGCTGAACTGTGACTGATGTTGAAGGTACGAGTAATTCTTTGCTGGTGTATTACAGGACAGCAAATTCTTGAAATTTTTGGGATTTATGTGGAACCCTCTCTCATGGGTTATGGAGGCTGCTGCTATCATGGCAATTGCTCTTGCTAATGGAGGAGTAAGAACTCACATTCTTAATATTTGATTCTTTTGCTGGTTCCTGTAAACTCAGTGCAAGGATATGTGGATTCTTCTAGGGAAAGCCACCGGACTGGCAGGATTTTGTGGGTATCATCACATTGCTCATAATCAACTCAACAATTAGTTTTATCGAGGAGAACAATGCTGGCAATGCAGCAGCTGCACTGATGGCTCGACTTGCTCCAAAAGCCAAGGTACTAGACCTTATCTTCTTCTGTTGCCATTTTACTGCAAATAGACCTTGTTATTTTTTTGTACTGAATCGTTTGAATGTTTGCACTTACCTTTATGGAGGTTCTTCGAGATGGAAAATGGGACGAGGAAGATGCTGCTGTTCTTGTGCCTGGGGACATAATCAGTATTAAACTGGGAGATATTATTCCAGCTGATGCTCGTCTTCTAGAGGGTGATCCACTCAAAATTGATCAGGTGATTAAATTTTATGATTTCATGGAGTATCTGCATTCAATCTACCCATTTTCTGACAATGCCACTATACTTGTCTCTTAACTTACAGTCTGCTTTGACCGGTGAATCTCTTCCTGTAACAAAAGGTCCTGGAGATGGTGTTTACTCTGGCTCTACGTGTAAGCAGGGAGAGATAGAAGCTGTTGTGATTGCTACAGGGGTTCATACCTTTTTTGGGAAGGCAGCTCACCTTGTTGACAGTACAAACCAAGTGGGACACTTTCAGAAGGCAAGTAGACTCTTTACTCTGCTATTTGATGAAATGATCTGGATTTAAGTGTCCGACTTTTATGAAATCTAACATTACAAATTTATGTATGGCTATCGTCAGGTTTTGACTGCTATAGGGAACTTCTGCATCTGTTCAATTGCAGTAGGGATGATAATAGAGATTATTGTGATGTACCCTATCCAACATCGCAAATACCGTCCTGGGATAGACAATCTTCTGGTGCTTCTCATTGGTGGGATTCCAATTGCTATGCCAACTGTTCTCTCGGTCACGATGGCAATCGGTTCTCATCGTCTTGCTCAACAGGTTTATTAATATTCACCAGCTCTTGAATTTTTGAGCTACTGTTCTGAGGCCCTTCTGCTATGAATGCTTATTTGATCATTTTTTAACTATACAGGGGGCCATTACTAAAAGAATGACAGCTATAGAGGAGATGGCTGGGATGGATGTTTTGTGCAGCGACAAGACGGGAACCCTAACATTGAACAAGCTGACTGTTGATAAAGCCCTTATTGAGGTGAGAATAAAAGAGTTCAATTCAATGCGTGATTGCTCGTATTGTATACTTGTTCCACTAGTAGAACTGTGATTCTCTTTTTTTGTTTGTTCTTGTTCATTGTTCAGGTATTTGCCAAAGGAATTGATGCAGACACTGTAGTTCTAATGGCAGCTCGAGCCTCTCGAATTGAGAACCAGGATGCGATTGATACTGCTATTGTTGGGATGTTGGCTGATCCAAAGGAGGTAACTTGTCTGCTGTCTGAACTTATGATTAATGTGTGCACTCCAGCTGGGAGATTTCTCTAAGCGTTTCCATTAATATAGGCACGTGCTGGCATTCGTGAAATACATTTCCTTCCTTTCAATCCAACTGATAAACGAACAGCACTTACTTATCTTGATGGTGAGGGAAAAATGCATAGGGTCAGCAAAGGTGCACCGGAGCAGGTACTTTAGTTATCACACAGTGCTGCCCTCCTTTGCTGTTTTTACCTTTGTTTACATTTTCTAATCCACAGCTGCAATATTTATTCAGATTCTTAATCTTGCACACAACAAGTCAGACATAGAGCGTAGAGTTCATACAGTGATCGATAAGTTTGCTGAGCGGGGCTTGCGGTCGCTTGGTGTGGCATATCAGGTATTTTAATTTTCTTTATCATTGCCATATATATATATATATATATATATATATATATATATATATATATATATATATAAGTTTAATGGACCAAATCCACAGCTTTGGGTTATAATGGAATGCCTGCAGTAGAGGAGACTAGTGATCAATTCTCTTTGCGCCCACAACCTATGCTTTTTGCAAACAAAAGGTTTTATCTGCTTGATTATGCATGCCTTCTAATTTTCCATGCAGGAAGTTCCGGAGGGAAGAAAGGAGAGCGCTGGGGGGCCATGGCAGTTCATTGCTCTCCTCCCTTTGTTTGATCCACCTAGGCACGACAGTGCTGAGACTATAAGGAGGGCTTTGAACCTTGGAGTAAATGTCAAAATGATCACAGGTATCATGTGGTTTCTCATACTATTAGACAGTTCCATTCAATGTGTTGAGATGT
This sequence comes from Solanum lycopersicoides, assembly GCA_022817965.1. NCBI lineage: Eukaryota > Viridiplantae > Streptophyta > Magnoliopsida > Solanales > Solanaceae > Solanum > Solanum lycopersicoides. The sequence goes on from CM040620.1 coordinate 76,540,236, forward strand.
TTTCAGCAAATTGTATGCATATTGTGTTGGCAACTCATTTGACGGCTATGATTCTTACTGCCCTTCCCCTGGGTCAAGAGAGAGTGTTAGAGAAAATAGTGTATTGGGTGAGACGAGAATTCTGAAATATGGTAATGAACTCTTTTACGAATCCTTGGCTGAACATGATTGGCAAAGTTGGATCTATGGATACTACTCTTGTTTCTGCCTTGGGAAAGTTAAATGCTGTCCTTTTTCTTTTCTTTTTATATTATCCTATTTTGGGTGAGGAGGACAATGGGTAAGAGTTGGATTGATGGAGAAGGAACTACTCTGTCTGGCTGCTTGAAGTTGTCATGATCTACCTGTATCTTGCCATTCATTTTAATTTGGACAGCAACCTGTATTTTCTTATATTGCTTTCCTTTGTAGAAATTCTGAGATCTAAATATTTGGAAGAGGTTGTGAATCTTAGTGTATCACTTAAAAGTTTAGCGTGCTTATTTGGTGCTCAATGGTTTAGTGTTTGTACTTATCCAGGAGATCAATTGGCAATTGGAAAAGAAACTGGCCGCCGCCTGGGAATGGGTACAAATATGTATCCTTCATCTGCTCTGTTGGGACAGACGAAGGATGAATCAATCGCTGCTTTGCCAATTGATGAACTTATAGAAAAGGCTGATGGTTTTGCTGGTGTTTTCCCTGGTATTTTTTTTTAAATGACTCTTTTGCTTATGTAGTTGTGCTCTACGTATATAACTGTGGTTATAAAAAAACAATTGGCCTTTGCTGATACCTTGTTGTGGTAATTTATATAGAGCACAAATATGAGATAGTAAAGCGCTTGCAAGCTAGGAAACATATCTGTGGTATGACTGGTGATGGAGTCAATGATGCTCCTGCTCTAAAGAAAGCTGATATTGGAATTGCTGTTGACGATGCCACTGATGCGGCTCGCAGTGCTTCTGATATTGTCCTTACTGAACCTGGTCTTAGTGTCATCATTAGTGCTGTTTTGACCAGTCGAGCAATCTTTCAAAGGATGAAAAATTACACGGTATTCTTTTTTCTTTTTGGGGTTGTTTCAGTAGTGTAAGATAAAAAATTACTTCGAGGACAATTCCTTGAATTCTTAAATGAGTTTACTGTTCTTAACTTGTCGCTGAGCTATGATATGGATAACTCATCTGATTGTGTATATTTTGCATTGGCAGATATATGCTGTTTCCATCACAATCCGTATTGTGGTAAGTTATTTGCAACTGCTTCATTCTTTTATCTTCTCTATCTTATGTTTCATGATCAAATGCATCTTGTACTTTTTTCACCTGTTTCTTTTATTCAATGTCACAGCTTGGTTTTATGCTTCTGGCTCTGATCTGGAAGTTTGACTTTCCGCCTTTCATGGTGCTTATCATTGCAATTCTTAATGATGGTTAGTCTTTTCACCAACAGAAATATATCTGATACTTGAGCATTTAAAGTTCACCATATCGACCTCTAATAGAGGATAATATTAAACATGTAGAGATAAGTTCAAAACTGAAATATTATTAGGCCTAGTTTTGTTGTGGTTGAGTCGTTCAATGTGTGCAGCACCTCTCTGGTTTAATACTCATGCAAGTATCATTTTTCGTTTCTGCTCAAGTCCTTACTCATTGTTGCTGATATCTAACCACTAAACACTGACAATATCAGGTACCATTATGACGATATCGAAGGATAGGGTCAAACCATCTCCTCTGCCTGATAGCTGGAAACTGGCTGAGATTTTTACTACTGGAGTTATTCTTGGTGGCTACTTGGCTATGATGACAGTCATTTTCTTTTGGGCGGCATACAAAACAAATTTCTTCCCGGTGAGCCCACCTTTATCCAATACATTAAAATTTCTGTCAAGGATGGTGTGATTGAGGCCTTCCCAATTGCTTACTGCTCCAAATTAGGTTGCCCTTTTAGTTTAAGAATGGACACATTTATATAAAACAGATGCCGATGATCTTTTTAGTATATGGAAATGGACAATATATCTTCAGTCTGATTTAACCAAGTGTATGAAGGATATATTAAAAGCAATCTGCAGACGTACAACTACACATTTACTGGCCTTTTTCATCTTACAAACAATAACATAAATCTTTGGTCTCACCTGTGCTTGTGTTCTTTTTCCTTGTGATAAACAAAATCTTGTATTTGTTGTTCGGAGTATTTAGATGTTGAAGAAGGACATTAATGTTTGGCAACTCTTTGTTTAATATCTAACTTAATTCGATGAATTTCTAGCGAATATTTGGGGTATCAACACTTGAGAAAACAGCAACTGATGATTTTAGGAAGCTTGCCTCTGCGATATACCTTCAAGTAAGCACCATCAGTCAGGCCCTGATATTCGTTACAAGATCTCGAAGTTGGTCGTTTGTGGAGCGTCCTGGGTTGTTGCTAGTGTTTGCCTTTTTCGTTGCTCAACTGGTGAGCCATCTGGTGTTTTATCATTCTCTCAAAGTTCCCCTAACTTCATGGATCATCTAATATTTGGGAACTAAATATGCACAGGTTGCCACCTTGATTGCTGTTTATGCAAATTGGAGCTTTGCTGCAATTGAAGGAATTGGCTGGGGTTGGGCTGGAGTTATCTGGCTTTACAATATTGTTACCTATATCCCACTAGATTTGATCAAGTTCTTCATCCGTTATGCTCTCAGTGGGAAGGCCTGGGATCTTGTTCTTGAGCAAAGGGTATGAATTGGGAAGAACAAAGATATACTTAAGAATCATTCCCACTCCTATACCTATTATTATCTTATTGGTATTTGATGGTCTCTTTATTGTTTTTTTTCCTCTGCAGATTGCTTTCACCCGGAAGAAGGATTTTGGAAAAGAACTGCGCGAGCTTCAATGGGCACATGCACAGAGAACCCTTCATGGGCTCCAAGTTCCAGACCCCAAAATATTTAGTGAAACTACCAATTTCAATGAGCTTAACCAGTTGGCTGAGGAAGCGAAGAGGAGAGCTGAAATTGCTAGGTTAGTGTGTCATTTGAAATGGTCTCTTTTTGTCATCAGGAGCATAATGAATCAGTTTAATTCTCATTTCCCTTGAGCGATAAATCGTAGCTGAATGTGAACCGGAACTTGCATTTGCTGGCATTACACATATGACCATTTTTAGATAATTGCATCTGCAGTTATTGCTGAATCTTAGCTAATACTGAATGGTATTCTTGAACCTCAAAGCTGAATTTTTCTGTTGCAGGCTACGTGAGTTGCATACACTGAAAGGTCATGTTGAATCAGTGGTGAAGTTGAAGGGTCTTGACATTGAAACAATTCAGCAGTCATACACCGTTTGAAGGGACCCCCTGAAGTTGTAATCAAGCTGTTGGTGTTGTGATGGGAAAGAAGACATCAAAACGCTAGTACTTAGTTTACCCATGAAACAACATCTACATAGGTAGTTAGATTAGGGGAGTAATATTTTTGAAGTTGTTATTTTGCTGTTTCCTGGAGCCTTCATATCCCATAGCTCCTGTACATGTTGTAGTGACCCAGAATGATGAACATGAAGTTATGCCAGCACTCGTTTTCTATATTCGTAAAACCTTTTTTTCTCATCATATTTTCTCATTTCACATCTTACATTATGTTGTTTTCTGAGTAGAGCCTATCGCATAGGGCTTGTCTAGTGTGATTTATTACACAGTGGGAGAGTGGTTGTTGGTTGTAGGAAAAAAAAAAACGTACTAGTTTGTTTACCTTTTATTTTTTTTATTAATTCCAGAATTAGGTTATTTCAATCTTTTGCAGTTGGAAGAAAGTACCATTCTTTTTCATATACAATCATTACAATATGTTTAGTAGTTGGTTGTGGAAAAACCACAGAGCAAAAAGATACTAACTACTGCATTAGAATCATTAAAAAAAATATTGAATAGCTAACTGGCATTCATCCATCCAAATTCCAATCATTTAGAAAAGAAAAAAAAAAGGCTGGTCAATTCATTTGTCATTTTTAATTAATTCGAGAATTCAGAGATGTTTTCGACGAAATCCTCTCCAACAATTTATTTAAAGGGAAAACTGAAAGGAAGAGTTATGTATGGATAAAATAATGGAAGAAGAGGATTCTTTTCATTCAAATACAGATGCAATAATCTACCCTACCTCTGATGTTTCACAAAGCTTGTTGTCAGATCCCAACATTGCCTCGTCGCCTTCGACGAGTGCAGACGACCAACAGCAGCAGCCGCACCAGTGGACTAGTGCAGCTGCTGCTGCTGCGGTAGGTTATAGTAATGATGATTTGAGTGTGTCTAGTGCATGTTCCAGGATTAGTTATAAACAAATTGACAAGGACCAGATTAATGTTTCAAAAGCAAAGGAACGAGTCCAATTACCCAACGACTTCACTTCTTCAAGAAGTCGCGTTAAGGTACACAAAATGTTTTTTTATCTTAGTTATACTCTCTCTTTAAGGTGCATAAAATGTGTTTAGTATTTTTGACTAAAGTGTAAAGCCAGATTAAATTAGATCAACTTAATATTTTGAACATTTAAAACTCACACGAATAGTTGCAATTCTTCTCATGTTTATATGATGATATTTTTTGTTTGTTTGTTGGAAAATTGACATAGTTTAAATCGTGAAACGCCACATAAATTGAGTTAGAGGAAATACTTATTTATATTGTTGGAACTTGGAACCATTTATTTAGTAGACGTATGAACATAATATATGAGACCTCAATTTCAAGTTTTTATTTGACATTAGAAGCGTTTGTTTATGAAATTTTCATCTTCAATTTCATTTCAAATCCCTAATTTTTTCGAAAAGTAGAACTTCAAATTGTGATTTCAAATGAAAAATTTGACTCATAAGTTAATATTTTGCAGAAAAGGATCCATTATTTTATATTTTACAAAAATGATTCATGCTCGACATAAAAAGATAGCCCATATCAGATGAAGTGATAATATTAAAAATAGCTCATTAGAAATAATAGCATGTAAATTATAAATAATTATTTATAAATAAAAGAGAATATAAAGACATACGATTTATTAACACGGTACTTTAAGATATTGAGCTTACTTAATTAGGTGCATATGCAAGGGGTTGCTGTTGGACGATCGGTCGACTTGACTGTATTAAGAGGTTATGATGAACTTATCAGTGTAGTTGAAGAGATATTTGATATCAAGGGAGAACTTAGCCCTAGAATCAAATGGCAACTTGTCTACAGGGATGATGAGGATGACATGATGCTTGTGGGGGATTACCCGTGGCCGTTAGTCTCTTTACTTTTTTAATGACTCGAACTTATAATTTTAAAATTGAAAACGAGGTAACTTACCATTTAATTTCTTCTTATTGCAGGGAATTTTGTGAGATGGTGAGGAAGTTATACATATATTCGAGTGAAGAAGTGAAAAAGAAATATTCTTGACGCAAGTAATAAATTTGGTGATCGTTAAAAAAATATAGTACTAACAATTTAAACAATTCGTCACATCAATTTATCGCCGTGAAGAAAACAATTCTTCATCTTGTATACTTGAAATGTGTATAAACATATGCTTAAATATAACTTGTAAAGAATATTAAGTGCTTACAGTAAACTCAACTTTTATCATTGGAAGGTGAAACAAAACAGAGAGTTCATTGAGAAACTATTTCATAAATAATCTATCAGTTGGAGAATTCCAATTGAGTTATGGCTAAAATCTGCTTCTAATACTACTAATATGACTTTGATATAGTTGATACACTTCATCTTCCCATTTATGGAGGGAGCGCGAATTTCAGGCTATTTCGTTTTAACTTTCCTATTACAACTTGTTTCAATCCAAATGCTAAAAATTGGTCTGAGATACTATTCGATCATTTGGTTTTAATCCGTCAAACAAAGTGTTTCCTTTCCATTTCCAATTCTACAGAGCTGGTGTCACCACTTCCCTTGTACTTGTACCACCTAGCACATATTATGAAATACACAACATTCATGATCCCCAGCGCGGTAATTAAGAAATAGAAGTAATCCAATTTCCCCTTGTTAAGGTCTTCCGGTAGCCAATTGCCTGTTTTCGCCTTTCCTGTTGTGTTGTGCACAATATAGATCAATAAGCTGTTCAAGTAACTCGAAGCAGCCATTCCCAAGAATAAGAAAGACCCTGCTATGCTTCTCATATTTTCCGGGAACTGTTTGTAGTAGAACTCCACTTGTCCAATCGCGCAAAATGCCTCTGCAAGTCCTGCTAAGGATAGCTGAGGAACCAACCATAAAGCTGACATGGAAGAAACCAGTCCTCTTTCTGAATGTAGCCCTAATGCTGGATTTGTGAAAACTAGGTTTCTCCTTCGTTTCTCGATGAATGCAGATACGAGGGATGATAGAACAGTTAGGAATATGCCAAATCCCATTCTTTGAAGGATTGTTATACCACCTTCTTTTCCAGTGATTCTTCGGAGTAATGGCACGACTATACGGTCATATATGGGTATCCAGAGAGTGAGACTTAACATGGAGAAAATAGTGTAAGTTGCTGCTGGAATTTGGAAGTTGCTGTTGCCAAGATGTCTGTTTGATTGAAGAGCTTGGTAGACAACAAATTGTTGCTGCTCAACTATTGCAACATGATATATAATTGCTGCAGCCCAAATAGGAATTACTCTTATAACACATTTAGCTTCTTGCACTTGCTGCACACTGCATAGGTTCCATGGATTTACAGCTGATCCATCTGACTTGATTTGGTCTTCTGGTGTTACTATTGCAGCCTTGTCAAGAAACCTTGTATCATAGTTTATTTAAATAGCTAGTTAGATCGTACGCAATCTGTTTCAATTTATTTGTCTAATTTTAACTTTGATATCAAAACTAAAGATGTGTTGATTATATCAGAATGTTTTTCAATCCTATGATCTTAAACATGTCATGTGTAAAGAGACGTTTTCTTTTAAACGAACTAAATAAGAAAGTAAAACAAACAAATCGAAACACCGAGTAATAGACAAAGAAAAAATGACTTGATCTACTATTAATGATTAAATTAGGTCAGCTAATTATATGGCTTTTCTATATAAACATATATGACATGTGCTTTAGCATTGAGACATTGACCAACTTCCTAGTGCATGCGCCCAATATCATGAAATATCTTTTAGGATAAGGTCTTTTTTTCTCTTTGCTTATCTGACACCTGTGAATACAAGAGCCTACCATGTGATACACATATTGGTTGAAATGATAGCGAAAACCACTAAATTCTGTTTCTTAGTTGTGTACGTAACCATAATGTGAATAGTGGATAGTTGAAAATTGGCACCAACACTACACCATGCATGTTTTTCACACTAAGTCAGCTAAAATGGAGATTGACAAAGGAAAAGGTAAACAAACATAAAAGTGTCTATATTTGGTTAAAGAAGGTTCATTCCTTCTAATTTATAGCATTCACAATGTAGTTTTACAGCTTTAAAAGTTATATGTAGGTGAAGAATTTGTGAGACACATGTATTACGTTAACACTTGTGTATGCCTCTTTGTATTCTCAGTGAGTTGTGTGAGGTTATTTCTTTCTACTCCCACATTTAGGCAGTGAATTGTGGACGTAGGTTCGATTGACCTAACCACATTAAATGTTTGTTTCTTTTGGTATATTTCTCGTTTGTTTTCTTACTCATAATCTTTCAAGTTTTGCTTTGTTAGCTTCTGCATGATACCTAATTATTCCGGTAGTAACAAAACGATCCAGGGCCATTTCAGGAAACTATAGGTTAAAACTATTTCACTTTCAAAAAAGAGAAGAGATTAAAGTATTTCTGTAAATAAAAAAGTTGTGGTTTGAGTGACAATTGATTCTGGTAAGTCATGTAAAATGAAACATGAAACTAACTAAAGAAAACAGGTATAATAAAATGCTGACAATTCATGCTTTTTAAATTTCCATCCTAATTAACATGCTGACAAGCAGGTATAATAGTTGCCATGTTAAATTTCCAGGCCAAGATCACAGTTCTAAAGTTGATTGGCATATCTAGAAAAATGTTAACAACACTAATATAAATAATAAATCAGGTTACATTATAGGTATAATTCAGCTAGTTTGACAAGTATATAAACCAAATCCATAAATTTCGTATTACTAATTAGATTAATGGATTCATATAGCAGACACTTTGAAGATTAATTATACCTAACGAACATGCAATATGCATAGTGTACTAACATGTGCCCTGCTGAATATTCAAGAACACATTTCATGAGGAATGACAGTTACTCTGTGTCAATCCAATGAAGATGTAAGAGATTGAATCAAATTAACTATTAATAAAAAACAATACTAGTACTAGTTTGATCATTTTTATTACCTGAATTGATGAGTGTAAGGGAGCTTGGAATTGATGGACTTGAGAGGAGTGTAATTGAACAGTGATTTCCAAGGTTGCTCTGGTAATTTTAGCCTTCTTTTCTTGATAGAAACGACCACGACTTGTGCTATACTTGTCAACGGACTTCCCTCTGGTTTCACTTTTACATAAATTTTAGTGCCACCAAAGAAGAGGAAACATGAAATCAACATGAACATTGCAGGAATGGCTAATCCGATGGACCAGCTTATGTCCGATTGCACATAAACCACAAGTGTCACAGACACCATTTGTGCAAATGTTAAGGTGAAAAAGTACCAATTAAAAAAACTATTGATACCCCTTTTACCAGACTCTGTATTAGGGTTGAATTGGTCTGCACCAAAGGCTAAGTTACATGGCCTAATCCCAGCTGCTCCTATAATCAATAGCCCGAATCCACTCAACAAAAAAGCCATTTGCCATCCAGTTGGTCCTATACATTGACTGATATCTTTAGATTCACAGTGAGGAGGATGCAATTTCTTGAATACTGCTGTTAATGTTATCACAAACAACCCCTACAAACACGAAACAACTAAATCAACATTTCAAGATTATTTTTTCTTCTAGTTCAACTCTTCAAATAATTGGTTATAATTAGTACCAGAAATGAAGTAATGGATGAAAATCCCAAAGTTTTGTAACGACCAAAGTAAGTATCCGATAAGAAAGCTCCAAGCAAAGTTGCGAAATTTGTTGTTCCATTGAAAATATTGATCAGAGTAACAGCTGAGATATGCTTCAAGTTGAAAACTGATGTGAGGTATATCAGCAAATTGGACAGTGTCCCAATTGCTCCAAGTTTCTCAAAAGTTTCATTTCCTATAAACAACACACGAAGCAACTCATGATGCGAATAGTTTAACTTAGTAATAACCTTCTTAAATCTACAAGATAGTTAGAAACAAGGAAATCACTTACCAATGATAAATGGCATGGCTTTCACTCCTCTGTAATTAATTTCAGGCTCTTTCTCACTATCCTCATCTCTAAAACTTGTTGTTTTCTTTTCCATAGCTTCTATACTATTTTTAACTCTATCCTTAACTGCTGCTTTATATACTCCTTAGGAAGCTGAAATGGAGCATAAACTAGCAGCAGGTAAAGTTCCAGATAAATAAAAACTGGTTGGTTCTTTTTAACCAACCACAATCCTACTTTATTTATGCTACTTTTCCTTAGATCTAGCTCTAAAGGGCACTCACTTTGTCGTACGTTATACTCTCTTCGTTCCAAAATAAGTGTGATCTTACAGTTTACTAAACCATTTCTATTTAATTAATATCTCTTGAAAAATTGAACACGATTAAGAAGATGAAGTATAACGTTACTATACTTGGAAAAAAACATACAAACTCTTGTTGGTTTTGAATTACTAAAATAAACACTTATTTGGAGATAATTTGATTTTGCCAAGGTAACACTTATTTTGAAATGAAAATAGTATTTTTTTTTAGATATAAGGGTGAATCTTGTGGGTTTATAAATAATAATACAAATTCTAATCAAACAGCAACTATTTTAACTTATACTAATGATAGATGTAAAGTTTAATTTAGGGTGTGTTTGGTACGAAGGAAAATATTTTCTTAGAAAATATTTTTCTGAAAAACAAGTAGATTTCGGACTTATTTTCTCATGTTTGGTTGGTGAGTAGAAAATATTTTCCGGAAATAATTTTTAGTGTTTGATTTATGAATGAAAAATGTTTTTGAGAGACATCTTTTATTTTTACTAGAGTAGAAAATAATTTATGAAATTGAAAATATTTTTTTAAAACAATTTCTTTTTGGATGGGGGGTTAGGGGGGGGCAGGGAGGGAGTAGGAGTGAAAAATTAAAAATTTGAAGTTGATAGTATTTTAAAAAGTAAAATTAATTTTTTTTGGGGGTGGGGGGCTGGTAGGAGGTGGGTGGGGGTCAGGGAGTAAAACAATAAAATTTTAAAATTGAAAATATTTTTTTAAAATTGTTGTTTTTCCCAAAAAATAAAATGTAATTTAAAATTGAAGGAGAATTTTGAAAAATATTTTCCTTAATTTTTGAAGGAAAGTCATTATTTTAATTTTGAGAAAAATAAGTTGATTTATTACATTTTTCAAAATTTTTGTCTAACCAAAAATATGAAAATTGAAAATATCAAACACGCTCTTAAAGTAATTCAAAGACGTGTAGTCAACCCGCGCTAAATGATTTTCTAAAGATAATGAAAGAAGTAGGGACGATGTTGATAGATACACCCTTTAGTGAAGGATGTCATCTTGATACTAACATATACACTAAATCTTTTTTATCTTTTTTGTATGGGGATGGATTATATTTTATTATAAAACCAAATTTTATACTTCATATCACTTGAAAATAAATATTAATGAATAGTAATGGTAAATCAGAGAGTTAATCGTTAAAAATATATTTATATCTTTAAAATAAATTAATAATTCAACTATCAATTATTTTCTTTTTCTACGTGAATTGTCACGTAGTGAGGAAATCAAATTCTATTTGTTAACTTTGTTTCTCTATTTAATCCGTGTCAAAGACGTCAGTGATACAAATATCTCCACCATAATCTTATATAAATGATTGGCTGTAAATAAGGGAGTGATTGGCAGATCCAATTATACCAATAAAGTCTCCAATTTGGTCGACTGAACATCTAAATCAGACTAGTGTCACGGACCTAGAGAATCTGCTAAGAACCGTGCGGCACTTGACAACTTGCTCACGAATCTTTCACGAGTCTTGCAAGCTCAAGTAAGCCTTTTTGCCTAAGATCGCTAAGAGAAATGCTAAAGAAAGACTTAGAGAGAGATTCTGGAGGAAGAAGTCTTTATTACTTCTTTGTTGGATTGTTGGATGGATGATTTACAAATGAAATGGCCCTCTATTTATACAACTCCCTAAGGGCCTAAGTGTAAATAAAAATTACTCTACAAGTCCCTAATTATTTACACTTTAGTCCATGTTCTAGAGAATTCCACATTCTCTAGAACATGCCTCCAACGGCTAGAACCTTCTAGAGTTTTCTACACAACTCTAGAACGGTCCGCTCCTCCAAATGTCTCAAGCCTTCTAGAATTCTCCGCACAATTCTAGAACGGCTGCCGCGCATTCTAGAGAATTCTACGGAATTCTCTAGCCTTCTACGGGGCTCTAGAGCGTTCTGACAAACCTCTAGACCCTTCTGGCCCTCATCCGGACAAAAATCAGCTGGCAATGTGGCGGGACGTCTCACTCTCCCCCACCTATTGATGCGGCGACCGCGACGCATCCTTGCTCCTTCGGCATCCGAGTCTTGTCGTGCGATCTTCAATCCACGTACTCCGTCGATACCCTCAAGCAGCTCCCTCAGCTGTTGCCCGATCTTCCTTGGCCCGGTCTCACAACCTTCCTCCTTTCTCGGAGGCAAGCGCCTCGGCGGCTTCTCTTGCATCACGACAGCGTTCCCTCGCGGAACCTTCTTCGTGCACAGCGGCATGGACTTCTCAGCACTATTGACTTCTCTCGAACCTGCAATGGCTGCTGCTGATTGCCTCCCTATCTCCTTGTCGATCCTTTCGAGCTTCATGGCCGTCAGTCTGACCTGTCCCTCCGTCTTCGATGCCTTCACCATGGGAACCATACATGTTCCTCCTTTCTCCAAGACCACGAGTCTCTGGAGGAAAGGATCGATCACGGCATGGCACTGCCGAAAGAACTCTTGCCCAAGAATGATATCGAAGAGATCTACGGGAGCGACAATGAAGTCTGTCTTCCCCTGCCACTTGCCTAACGTGATGCTTACTCCCTGCGCCTCTCCACACGCGGGAGTCGGTGGTGCATTGACCGTCCTGAGTTGGGCGTTGCTTGGTCTACAACGCAACCCCAACCTTGTTGCTGCCGTCTTGGTCATTATATTGACCTCTGCACCTGTGTCGACCATCGCACGAGCATGTCTTCCATTGATCGTGATGTCGACGTACTGCGCGCCGCATGCCTTCAGCTTCGCATGCCTTGGTTCTGCATGCCTCTGCTCCTCTTGCCTCAGCTTCTCTTGCCTTGGCCTTGCATACTTCGGCGACTGCTGTGGTTGCCTGGTGATAGCTCCGCATAGCCCTATCAAACCCAACTGCTTGGTCTCCTCGACCTCACCTTGCTCATGTGCTTCCTTAGCCTTCCGCTCTCGCAGGATAGCACCAAGGTTCTTCAGTTCAGGGCATTCCTTATAGCCGTGCGGCCCACCGCAAATGTAGCAACCATCTCCCTTGGCAACCTGTGTCTTCCTCACCGTGTTGCCATGTCCTCCAGACTTCTTGCCGTCGGACCTATAGGTATCATGCCTCTGAGGCCGTTGCTCCTCGCATTGCCTCTTGGGTTGTGGCCGTTGCTCCTCGCATTCGCCACGATCTCCCCCACCATTATCATGACTACCTCTGTCGTCCCCTCCGGCACTATAAGGCTTCTCCTGCCTGAAGTCTGTCACCGCTTCGGCCTGCGTGATGGCGTCATCTATAGTCCCGACCTGTCTGCGTTCCAACTCCGTCCTGGCCCAAGTCTGCAGCCCATCCATGAAGTGGAACAACATATCCTCATCCGTGAGGCTGGGAATCTGAAGCGTAAGGGTGGTAAACTCTCGCACATACGCGCGTATACTACCCGTATGCTTCAACTCCCTAAACTTTCGCTTCGCCTCATAGATGACGTTGCTAGGGAAGAACGCCTTCCTAAACTCCTCGCGGAATTGCTCCCACGTATTGATGATGCACGTTCCCCTCTTGATGTCGGACTCTTTACGCCTCCACCATAGCATGGCCATCTCCGTAAGATACAACACAGCGGTGTTGATCTTGCCCTCGTCGCTCTTCACCCGACTACACTTGAAGTAATTTTCCAAGTGCCATAGGAAATTCTCCACCTCATTCGCGTCACGGACGCCTCTGAACATAGGTGGCTTGGGAGCCTCGACGCTGGCCTCCCTTTCCCGGTCGAACGACGGTGATCCGCCAACCCTCGCACCTTCCTTGAGTGCTTCTATCTCGGCCTTCATGGTCTCGATTGCGCTCAACGCCTCCATGAGCCGACACTCCAAGGAACTGATGACCTCCTTCATCTCACACTCCGCTCGCTGACGCCACTCCAACTCCTTACGGATGGCTTCAGTCTCCCCGAGGGTGAAGTCTTCAAGGGTCTTGAACTTGTCGTCTGCCACGTTCAAGCGCCGGCCTAAGATCTCTACGGCCTTCCTCGCCGTTTCCACCCTTACGACCCATTCTTCTCCGGCAGTGATGTCTATGGGCTCCTCACCCATCTCATCGTCACTGGCTCCGGCGGTCGAAGGTGGCTGAGATGTTAGCGCCTCGCTTGGCTCTGGCAGCATCTCTTCAATTCCCTTCTGATGTCTCTTCTCCTTTCGGTTCTTCTTACCACCATCCTGGCGGACGTTGGCAGTGCTAGCGACGTTCATGTCTCCTTCGGAAGCCATTTTCTTAGCCTGCTCTGATACCACTCTGTCACGGACCTAGAGAATCTGCTAAGAACCGTGCGGCACTTGACAACTTGCTCACGAATCTTTCACGAGTCTTGCAAGCTCAAGTAAGCCTTTTTGCCTAAGATCGCTAAGAGAAATGCTAAAGAAAGACTTAGAGAGAGATTCTGGAGGAAGAAGTCTTTATTACTTCTTTGTTGGATTGTTGGATGGATGATTTACAAATGAAATGGCCCTCTATTTATACAACTCCCTAAGGGCCTAAGTGTAAATAAAAATTACTCTACAAGTCCCTAATTATTTACACTTTAGTCCATGTTCTAGAGAATTCCACATTCTCTAGAACATGCCTCCAACGGCTAGAACCTTCTAGAGTTTTCTACACAACTCTAGAACGGTCCGCTCCTCCAAATGTCTCAAGCCTTCTAGAATTCTCCGCACAATTCTAGAACGGCTGCCGCGCATTCTAGAGAATTCTACGGAATTCTCTAGCCTTCTACGGGGCTCTAGAGCGTTCTGACAAACCTCTAGACCCTTCTGGCCCTCATCCGGACAAAAATCAGCTGGCAATGTGGCGGGACGTCTCACTAGGGACACACAAAATGCCCAGACTGGAAATCACTTTGGTTGTCGTTTTGCGTTTGGTTCCTAGAAAAAATTATCGGATAAAATTTATATGGTATTTAATCGAAGTATAAGTTTAACTGTTATATAAGTTTAATTTTAAACTATTTATTGGATATGTTGTTATTGTTGAATCCTAGTATATTCCCTCCGTTTTAAAAAGAATGATCCTATTTCCTTTTTAGTCTGTTTAAAAAAGAATGACTCTTTTCCTTTTTTGGCAACACTTTAACATTAACTTTTCACGTGACATGTTTAAGACAACAAAATTAAAGGACATTTTAGCACATTTGACATTACTTTAATTTAGAACCACAAGATTAAAAAGTCTTCTTTCTTTTCTTAAACTCCGTTCCAAGTCAAACTGGGTCATTCTTTTTGAAATGGAGGGAGTATTAACCTTATTTTTGTGTATTAAACTAAGGATTTGTTTAGTAGGAAAGGAAATATTTTGAAAAATAAGTGAGTTTATTAGTTCGCTAATTCATATAGCTAGCACACATAAGGTTGTGTTTTAGTGTTTTTTTCTTCTCGATAAGTTCTGTTAAAGAATGATAAAAGTCTCACATTGGTGGTTAATGAGATGCGTTGATTTCTTATGAGATTTGGGCAATCCTCCTACCTTTGAGCTAGCTTTTGGGGTGTGAGTTAGGCCCAACACCTAATTTAATATGGTTTCAGCGGCACCAGATGCTAAGCACTGGACGTGAGGTAGGGTGTCAAAGAACGACAAAAGTCTCACATTGGTAGTTAATGAGATGGATTGAATTCTTATAAGACTTGGACAATCATTCTCCATTTAAGCTAGCTTTTGGGATGTGAGTTAGGCCAGAAACCTAATTTCACAAGTTTTGGATCTCATGCAAGTCTATTGAGGGTTCAAGAAGGACCTCCAATGATGTACTAGAGGAAATTAAAGTGGGGATGATGTCAAAGTCCTTGTGGCCTTATGGGCTGGCCACACGTGCTACAATAAAACTGAGATGATCTCAAGTCCACATGGTCATATAGACTGGGTTACACACGTGCTACAATAAAACTGAGATGATCTCAAGTCCACATGGTTATATGGACTGGGTTACACACGTGCTACAATAATAGTGGGGATGATATCAAGTCTGCATGGCCCTATGAGTTGGGCTATACATGTGCCACAATAACAGTGGGATGATGTTAAGTCTGCATGGCCCTATGGGCTGGGCCACACATGTGCTACAATAATAGTGGGCATAGGGCCATACAGCCACAGAGGCTTGGCCCGCGAGGCCGGCCCAATCCAACCCTTGAAATAAGTGGGGTTGGACTTAATATTTTTGGTCCATTTATGAACGAGGCTTTTCAACCCGCCCCATTTGGCCCGCTGGCCTCGTAGGCCCAACCCGCAAGCCTCTGAGGCCAACCCGTGGGATATTAATTTTTTAAAATATTTTTATATATATTTTTAATAGTGTTTTATTTGTAAAGATTTTATGATAAATATTTTGAAAAATAAAAGATCAAGTATTTTGCAATATCATCTTGCATGGTGAATTGTAGATGAAGATGAATTTCTTAAGCAAATAATATCACATGTTGATTCAAATGTGATCGATGGTGGAAGTAGAAGCGGAGTAATAAAATATTAATTAATGAGTCATGTAATATTTAGAAATTTAGATTTGTTAAGTATTTAGGCTGCCTTGTGTTGCTGGAAATCTTTTAAACGAGCTATTTTTTTGTGGAGAAATGATGGAATGATCAACATGTATCCGCTAAATCTTACGTTTGCTATTATGTATTTTTGTAAGTATTCACCAAAGTATGTGATTCATATATGTATTTTTATAAGTATTTGTTGGAATTCTGACCCCCGAATTCGCCTTAGGAACAAGTTTATTCTATATGTTCCTTTGCAGATTACAACAATTACGTTTTGTGAAGCAAATAAAATAATAAAACAATATTTTACCGCGAAAACCCCCAACTCTTAAGGATAAAAAACCACGACCTATACCTCTGTAGGATTTAACTCCACTTTATTAAACTTCAAGTCTCAACAAAAGATTACAAAGCTATGTAACCTAAAGAATTATAAACTCTAATTCCTTGAGAAATTATAAACTCTAATTTCTAACTACCCAAAGACACAAACTCCCCCCCCCCCCCCCCCCCCCGATTTTATATCTTCTAATGTTCTTCAAGCTCTACAACTTGTCGAACAACTCCTACTCACAAAACTCAGATTGTAAACAAGACTCTTGAATACAATCTTACAACGTTTCCTCACAAATTGACAACACTCCCAATAAATCTCAAAACTCTGTCAAACCTCTTGATTGTGTTTTGATCTTCTCTCTATGTAAGTGTGTAATTTTTTCTGATGAAAATAACTCCCTATTTATAGATCAGAACTTCAACTAATCCTTATAGAATTCAACTTGTATTTTCCATCACCAAATTCTTGTTGACTTCTACTTGATATTGTTTCAACGAAATACTACATAACAACTTCAACAAATCTTTGTTGAATTCAACTTTAACAACTTCTCCTTACATAAATAATAAGGCACACTTTTCTTGTTTAATAAGAAAACATAATTTCCTTAAATAAATAAGAAAGCACACTTTCCTTATTTTAATAAGAAAACATATTTTCTTAAATAGATTTATGCGTTGTTGAACTTGTACTAAGCCGCCAATTTGAAATTTTATCTTTGCCGCAACCGCTTCTTCGTTCTTCTTAAACTATGTCGTCTCAAGCTATTTTCTTACACAAGTTTGCTGAAAATCTGTTGAAAACAGAATTGCTGAATTGCTGGACCATGTTTTTACTACTTGTTCTTCTTATTTGTTACCATAGTCAAAACAATGAGATTTAACAGTATTCACCGAAGTGTGATTTATAAATGAATTTTTGTATGAATTGATGTCATGTTCATACACGTCAACATTCGATGCTCTTTTTAAGAGAGTAATATTGTTCATTTTTTGTTTGAAGGGTCAACCTGTCCCAAGGCCCGCTATTTTATTGGCCCTTTAATTAAAAGGGCTAACCCGCCCCAACCCATTTAACTCTCTAGACCGTTAGGGTTGAGCCAGCCCATTTTGACACCTCTACGTGCTACAATAACAGTGGGGATGATGTCAAGTCTGCATGGCCCTGTTCCACATACGTGCTACAATAACAGTGGGCATAGGGCCATACGACCATACATGTGCTACAATAACAGTGGGGATGATGTCAAGTCTGCATGGCCACGTGGTCTGGGCAACATATATGCTACAATAACGTGGGTATAGGGTCATACGGCCACACACGTGCTACAATAACAGTGAAAATGAATATGTCAAGTCCACACGACCCTATGGGCTGGACCACACATGTGCTACAGTAACAGTTGGGATGATGTTAAGTCCACATGATCCTATGGGATGTGCCACACACGTGCTACAATAACAGTGGGGATGAATATGTCAAGTCCGCACGGCCATATGGGCTGGGCCACACGTGTGCTACAATAACAGTGGGGATGATGTCAAGTCTGCATGATTCTATGGGATGCGCTACACACGTGAACAATCATAGTACACGTGCTACAATAATAATTATAGTGAGAAGCAAAACTGTAACGGGACAAATTTATTTAAAAATAGCTTGCTAATGAAGTCAGTCTCAACCAGCCGACCCAGACTATTTCTCCCATATGATTTTTTCGTTACAATCATAGCCTCTAATATTTTCATTACAATTATAGTCTCTAAACAGACAACAAATTACGGATAACTTTCTCCTTCGTTCATAATATCATTCTTTAGATCCGTGTAGGTTTGTAGGTTGATGAAGTTTTGTCTTTTCAGAATATTTAAGAATTTAACTTATACCAATTGATAATGTGAAATATTTCTTAAATGGTTAGTGTATTTTAAATCAATTATAGCAAGTCAGTGTTACAATATTCTTAGGTTATCAAAAAGCTTAAAATAGTCTTTTATTTTTTGTTTAAGACTCAAAATCATTCTTGAAATTTCATATGAAGCACTAATAATTCTTTATATTTGTAATATTGATGCACTTCTGGTCCTTTCTCAAGTTTTTGTCTATTTTTTAGAATTGATTTTATTCACAATTTTATATATAGAATATTTAATCGTCTTTTTAAATATATTTAGTAGAAAAAATAACTTCATGTGAGAAGAAGTACACCTTGTTATGTTCCGTAGAAATATTATTGCAGGTAAATTCAAGAGGTTAATCACGTTGATTTAACGTGCTATAGTTCAAAAAAAAAAATCTTACAACACCATATGTCAAGGTATTCTTAGTTTAGCTGCAACAGTTTTTTACTGTACAAAATTTGGTATTCTTCTTCATACATGGAATTATTATTTTTATTAAATATATTTTTTAAAAAAAAAAGATGATTGAATGTTTCATATATAAAATATGAACAAAATCAACACTAAAAATAGGCAAAATTTTGTGGGAGGAGCAAACTACATCAATATTGAAAACATAAGGGACTATTAGTGCTTCATGTAAAAATTCAAGAACAACTTTAAATCTTAACTCATAAATAAGAGACTATTTTGAGTTTTTTCTCTTACAAGTTATTATAAGTCATCTCAAACTTGATAATGTAAATGATTATATATCGCCCACCTTAAAAGTTAAACTAAGTTTGATTATGATATTTTTCTTCTTTTTTTAAATGGTAATTTTTTTTAGAGATTATAATATCTTAAGTCGTGTATATATGTTATTTTTTCTTAAATGATCCCATAAAATTTATATTTTATATAGTTAAAAGCATAAATTTAAGGAAAAATTGTATATAATGGCAAACCAATAAATCAAATTAAATGTTATAACCATACTTTAATTTAATTGTACACTGTAGCAAATTATTTGTCAGTCATCTCTCTCTAAAACTCTCGCTTGTTACTCTTCCTCTCTCGCTCTCGCTCTCTCACTTTTATACAAACACAAGTGTATAAAGTGTGTTTATGTTGAGAAAAAATTATATATATACATATATTTTCGTTTCCCTCTCCCAGATCTCGCTCGCCACCCTCGCCTTTATCGCTTATACAAACAGAAACGAAATGTATAAATTCTGTTTCTATTTGTATAAAGTGAGAGAAAGTTGTATATACACTTGCAAATACATATATCTTCGTCCTATGCACTTATAATTATACAATACAAATATTCTCCTGCCTAATTTTCTTTTGTCTTCCTCTCTTTCTCGTTTTATACATACACAAATTATACAATTGATTCGTATACAACTGTTTTCTTTTGTATATGTATAGCGAATTATACAATTAGTTTCTATGTATATGTATAGCGAATTATACATATTTATGTTTGCTATGGAGCGCAATTATGCAAACTTTGCTATAGCATACAAATATAAATTTTATGTTTGCTATATGTGAAAGTTGCTCTAAATTTAAGCACAATATAAATCTAATTTCAAACTTAATCCCAAAATATTTACTAAATATGTCATTATTATTATCGATAAAATTGAATTTTAGATTATTCACCTTATCTTGCGTATCAAACTAAGAATATGTTCAAGTAGGAAAGATAAGAGTTGCTTAGTTCAACTCATGCAGCGCACATAAGTTGTGTCTTAATCCATAGCGGATTATTTCTTTTTTTAGGTTTGTGTAAGTTTGTAGGTCGATGCAATTTTGTCTTTTCGTGACATTTAAAAATTTAACTTATATCAATTGATAGCGTGAAATATTTCTTATAAATGGTTAGCGTATTTTAATTAGTCGATTATAGCAAGTCATTATAACAACAATTTTTTAGGTTACCAAATTTAAATTAACAGGTTGTTAATTATAGGTCATCTTAACCTGATAACGTAAATAATTGTACAACGTCCATCCACCTAAGAAGTTAAACTAAGTTTGAATATGATATTTTACTTCTTTTCTTAAAAAGTTTATACTGCCAAATTCACTTTCATTTTTTCTCAAATATTTGTTTGAGTAATTTGAGTATGGATATTTATGTAGAGAGACAACAAATTGCATGTGGGGTATAGTTTATATGATACTTAACAGATTTAATACAAAAATAAATTTGTCCCAACAAACAAATAATTTGAATTTTCTTTAGAAAAGTACATAGAATTTCCATTATCCAATTCATATAAATACATACCATTAAGGAGTAGTATTAGTCCACTAAACTAAAAATTGCAAGTTGCAATTTTGATATTTCAAGTAACATTGGGTTCTCTTATTTCTTCATTTAAGGTTGTGGTCCCAAATTGGTAACAGTACTTTATTGCTCTTGTATTCATGTTTAAAATGTTATGTTCTATTGAGCTTTGTCTAGAATCGTTCTAGAAAGAATCTTTAGTTAAATAGTCGGTCAGATTCATCAATCATGTTTAGTTGAAGTGATTAAATAACAATTATTTAACTATTTTTGTAATTTTTATTTAGATTAATTCTTTGTCAAACATAAAATGATGAAGAATAACAAAAGTACTCCCCTAATTAATTAAAACTACTAATTATTAAATTTGGAACATAAATCTCAGAAAAATACTGACGAAAGATGACTAGCTTACTATTGGGCCTGGGTTCTTCGGACCTTGGGTCATTGGGCCCTAGCTTCTGTATTTCGTCATGCATGCGTCATGGTGAGATTCGTACCTATTTTGGGTGATTTTTAATTTTTGCCTTTCAAATTTGATTTTAATTTATTTTTTTATCCTTCAACATTTTAAATAATAAAAAAGTGATCAAAAACATCATTGACATAAAAAATAAAAAAAAATCATAAGACATTAGTTGATGTTTTCATATCATAATATAATAGAAGGTATATTTTACAACACAACAAATTAATGATAGTTATGCCGGCAATTGACATAAGTGCAGTTCAGAAAATCCACAAGTTACAAGGTATAACTCAGTTCCTACGAGGCATAACTTATTCTATAGAATTTGATAAGATAAAAGTTCTCTTTATCTTATTCCGAGCGAATTGGATGTTGCATTAACTTATTCTAGACACGAATCCATATTTAATCAAATCCAATGTGAGTATTAAAAAACAGATGAAAAAAAAAAACTACTTTGATCATTAAGTATGGCCAATTGTAGTCTCATGAGTGAAATTTGGTATCACCTTAATCAAATATACATTGCCATGGCTGAATTTATATGTATTTTTATTTAGAAGAAGAGAAGAGAAAATGTTTAATCAAACTAGAGGTTTTGTGGATTGTAATTTATCCATGGAGATTTCACGATTTTGATCATTTTTTGTTCCTTTGTACTTGTACCATTTGGCACATAATAGAAAGTAACCAAAATCTAAAACCTCCAATGCAGCAACTAAGTAGTAAAAATAATCCAATTTCCCCTTGTTTAGATCCTCTGCTAACCAATTCTCTGTATCTGATATTCTTGTTGTCTTGTGAACAATTGTTATCAACAAGCTACTCATGTAATTAGCCAATGCAAATCCACAAAACAAGAATGAACCTGCAAAGCTCCTCATGTTTTCGGGGAATTGCTTGTAAAAAAACTCAACTTGTGCTATGATAGTGAATGCTTCAGAAAGCCCTGCAAGTGCTAGTTGAGGTATCAGCCAATTAGCAGACATTGCTGAAATTCCGCCTCGTCTTGGTTCAATGCCTAGTGTTGGATGCCTAAGAGCTATGTCCCTTCGGCGTGTCTCCACTACAGCTGATACTAGCATGGTGAGAACTGCAATTACTAATCCGATCCCCATTTTTTGGAGGACGGTTATGCCAGCTTCTTTTTTGGTGATTTTTCGGAGAAATGGAACGATTATTCTGTCATATATAGGTATCCAAATGGACAAACTCAACATGGAGAACACCGAGTAAGATGCTGCTGGGATCTTGAACTTACTACCACTGTAAAGGCGCCTGTCGCTTTGCAGCGTTTGAAAGACTACATAAGTTTGCATTTGGACTAGAACAACATAGTATATCAAACCTGCTGTCCATATTGGAAATACTCTTACAACACATTTCACTTCTTCCACTTGTTGGATGCTGCAAAGTCTCCATGGATTAGCTGCTGATCCATCTTCGTTTGTTTTGTCTTCAGGGCTTAAAATAGATGCTTTATTCAGGAACCTGTAATTTTATCTTCTATTAGTGTCAACTCCACAGAAAAAAATATGAAAAAAAGGTCAAATGCTTAGAGGATCATTCATTATTACCTAAATTGATCAGTGTAAGGAAGTTCAGAGTTGATACTCTTGATGGAAACATGATTGAACAAGGTATTCTGTGGTTGTTCTGGTAACTTTAAACGCCTTTTCTTTATTGCAGCTACGAGCACTTGCACCAAACTTGTCAAGGGACTACCCTCGGGTAAAATATGGACATAAATTTTGGTACCAATGAAGAAGAAAACGCATGACAAGAACATTAGAAATGTGGGAATAGCCAATCCTATAGCCCAACTCACACTCGACTGAATGTAGACAATGACAGTCAATGATATCATCATGGCAAAAGTGAAAGTGAAGTAGTACCAATTAAAGAAGCTGTTAATTCCCCTTCTTCCTGATTCTGTATTGGGATTGAATTGATCTGCCCCAAAAGCTAAATTGCATGGCCTAATACCACTAGCACCTACTACTAGAAAACCAAATCCACACAGTAAGAAAGCTAATTGTCCTGTAGTTGGTTCAAGGCAAATGCTATTTTCTGCAGTTCCACAATGAAGAGGATGCAGTTTCGATATTGCAGCTGTGAGTGTCAAAAACAACATCCCCTGTTTATACAAAAAAAAAATTCAAATTGTTACCATGAATTGCGAACATATAATGTAAGCATGTTATGTTTTTTCGTTTTGTACCGTGAAAGAAGATATAGAAGCAATCCCCAATGTCTTGTATCGACCTAAATAAGTGTCACATAAGAACGCACCAAGCAGAGTACCAAAATTACAAGTACCATTGAAGACATTAACGAGATTAGTTGCATTAATTGATTTCATATGAAAGACAGTGGTTAAGTAAACCAAGAGATTCGATGATGTTCCAAGCGTTCCCAGCTTCTCAAAGGTTTCATTTCCTGCAAGTCAAATTCTAATAAGAGGCCTAAACTAAACGTGAATAGTACAACTTGAAATTGGAATCTATTTACCTATAATGAAAGGCATCGCCTTAATTCCTCCATACTTGTGTTCCTCTTTTACATGTACCTTATCCACTTCCATAGCTTCTCGTGGTAAAGTCTATAAAATCGATCCGATTTTTTTTTCCAGCTCTTCTAACTATAGTTTTAGTTAGGCAAAGCTGAGAATGTATGAGAGGACAATTGATTTTCTTAGTTTGTTACTAGAGCTGAAGATAATAAGGAAGGTTATTTATATAGGGATTTGGCTATATGTCAAGTTGAAGTAGTTTCTCAAAATTCTTGATCTCTATCATTATTGGAGGACTATTATCGACATCATACATTTATTCTTTTGGCGTTGTCCAAGCCGCATTTTGTACCGTGTGCAATATTTCACTTTTTTGGTCCGTAAGAAAATTATTATAATTTTTTCATGTTCAGTTAACTAAATATTTAAAATATTTTTTTTTTTAATTTGTGAAAAATAATTTCTGACTCTTATCATACACCTTAATGTAACACCTGATTTCTGCTCTTTCAAATCCACATCGACAGATTGTGCACCTGTCCAACATATAACCTATGATTTTTCATGTTTTCTAAAACAAATTATGATATATATAAATTGTTCTAATACAGTGCTCAATGGTTTTTAGCACCTCCATCATCGACCAGTAAATTGTGCGCGGAGTATAAATGATAGTATTTTAGATCAATGTAAAAAAAAAAAAAACTTATAAGGCGCATGGGCTCCCACGCCTTCCTACTAATTAGGGGCCTCCCCTGGGTACCCCTATCCTTCCCTCAACTCCCACTGTTAACATTTATTCCACTCTACATGCTATTCCGTACTAGGGACGAGCTATTATAAAATAGATTAAAGCTTATTAACTTCACAATTTTTTTTAAATAATGATAGAATCCTTACAAATTATACATTATATTATAATTCTATATAAATTATAGAATCCTTACAATTTACATGTACAACAATATAGTACTATATTCATACAGAATTACAACCACAAACTTGATCTGCTTTCGTGGTGACTGATATTAATTGTGTAAGTACGTACTATATTAGCAGGGGTGGCTCGGACAGTGTTAAAAAAAAACATGTGTCTTAGGCTCTCAAATTTAAGGGCCTCATTTTTAATAATAATAGGTCATAAGTTATTATTTTTTAACAAATATTGAATACTATTTGTAGAAAAAGTAAACTTTTCATGAAAATGATAAAATTATTAGAAGAAATTTGATATATTTGGAATACTATATCTCATGAAAAATAATTTAAAATAAGAATGGTTATATTATCAATTGAAAACTAGAAGAAATCAATTATATAAAAGTTACTAACAATTCAAGTTAAGACCCCATTTGATTTTTGTTTTAGGCCACTAATATAGTTGAGCCGCTCCTGTATATTAGAGGTAAAAGCAGGGGCGGGATCACTTTGGGACTAGATTAACCCTCTTTTGATAAAAAAATATGTTATTAATATATGGTTAGAAATCCTTTTTTTTCCTTATGTATAGATGAAAGATGTTGAGCCCCTTCTCTCACTTAATTAGTGTATTTACTTTTTTCCATAGTTTGAAATCCCTTGTGAAAATTCATGCAGGAAAAGCCAATATTTCTGCGACAGTTAGAGTATCTGTTTGCTTTTAGTGTCTACTTCATTTTACTCTCCGATCATTTTACTTATTCAGTTTAGAAAATCAAAACATAATTTATTACTTAATTTTTTAATTTATTCTTACTATTAACTATAGTTATTTTTCAAAACACTGAATTTATTATATTTGACCGTTGATATAATAACATTATCCTTTTATTTGTTATTTCGTAAATAAGTGTCATGTCAAAAATGAATGGATAAAAATGAACAAATATAAAATATCACGTTGGCTATTTTAAAGGTTGGTCAGTATTTAACTCTAGCGTAAGTCGTGAAATCTGATACGATGTGAATAGAGCCAAGAATCATAAATATGTGGCTGTGATATCTATTTGATAAGTTTAGGCTAACTTTGTCGCAGCCTCAGCTGATCTTTATCATAAGAAATGTATCTTGCTCAAGTTCATACAAGAAAATTAAATAGCCCTAGTCGATATCGGATTTCAATTCCTCCATGAACATCTGAAGCATAGACAATAAGACGAGACGGTCAAATATCAGAAAAAATTAATAAGCTGGTATGAGCTTGGTTCTAATACAGTAATAAAATAACCAATTTTGGTATACAATAAGTTGTTGCCAAATTTGTCCTTGTTGGAAAATATTACGCGATCGCATGCACCCATAAAGGGGTGCCTGTTAGATGGCCCACTAGCTTATTATATCGGAATAATTCTCAAAATTATACGTTTTAGTTTATTTATTATCATTATTATTTCTTATAAGTTTTATAAATCTCCAAAATTCCTTATTTTTCTCTTAAATAAAAAATGTCATTAATGTATCCGATCCTTTTTTAATGTATGAGCGCTTTGATTTTTTGGCCATTAATGTATTCAACCCTCTTTTTAATGTATCAGCGCGCATGTATGTATACAGTCCTCTTTCTAGTGTACCAACGCTTTGATTTTTTGGCCATTAATGTATCCGACTATCTTTTTAATATATCAGCGTTTATATTATTGTATCCGTTTGAGAGATTTCTGTAAATATAAACTTTTAAGGAATAGAATGTAATTTAACTTAAAAGTATGTGATTTCTGTAATTTGTCATTCAGTTTAAATCCTAAAGCTAGCCTAAATAAACATTATTATGAGTACTTGAGAAATGTTTGAGTTTACTCATAAAATCAATCTTTACATTAGATTTAAGCGATACCTAGGTCACGAATTAAAGGAACTCCATCCACTTCGTGAGGATTCCTAACGATCCGTGTTTTAAAAAAAATGTGGTTGTTACAAATTCGTTTCTGCTATGGAGAAACCTACAAATCTTATAAGTTACTCTTTCCGTCCACAATTGTTTGGCAGGTATACTAAAAATAGATGTCTAAGATTAATTGTCAATTTAAACAATCAAGAAATAATTATTCATTTTTTGCAATTCTGCCCTTCATAATTACTCTATTTATTTCAATTGAAAAGTTATGTAGACTTTTAATATTCTTGATATAGTAGAATTATATTAGTCAAATTGTGCATGACCTTATCCTGACAAACAATTGTGAACAGGGAGTAGCATTTACCGATTCAAATACTTGAGTATCTTCCATATTTGTTCTATTCCAAACCCTCAACCCCACACCTTTCCTGTTTAAGATAGTTGTTTATTAATTAAAAAAAAAAAAGTGTTGATATATTGTCAGTGATCGATGTTGCTATCAAGAGCCTCATAGAAATCCACTCAACGCAGTTGAGTTTTCTTTTTAGAGGCTAAGCAACGTGGTCCTTCAGCTAAGTTTGCATACGTAAGTCAACTATATATGAGAAAATGACAAGTATAGCTAAATCAGTGTACAACTTTGGGCTACACCTAATAATACTTGTGTCATGTGTGGTTGCAATTCATTCATCTTAATTCCAAAAAGCATTTCATAATTTTACTTACAATTAAGTGTATCACTTTAATTTCATTAAGTATTTCATGAGTGTTGTTTTCATATATTAAGATGATAGATAGATAAGATATCCATTTTGACATATGATGAGCTATAAAAGTTAGCAATCACCTCTATTAAATTCTAAACTAAAACGAAGCCTTAACCGTTGGAATAATTGGCACTTCTTAAAAAGATCTACAAAATTATTATTTGATGTAATGCGCATATCGTCACCACCATCTCATCCAATAATAAATATTTTTATACTTGATATCAAAGTCATATATAAATATAAACTATTATGGGTGTGTTTGGTACGAAGATGGAAAATGTTTTTTCAATTTTTTCATATTTGGTTGGATTAAATATTTTCTAAATCAACTTAATTTTCTCAAATTTAAAAAAAAATGATTTTCCTTCAAAATTTAAGAAAAACATTTTCCAAAAATTTTACTTCACCCTTCAATCACAATATTGTTTTCTTACAATATTACATACCTGGTACCCAACCCTCCCCATCCAAAAAAAAATATTTTTCTTAAATTTTGTTATTTTAAAATTTTCATATATTTTTTACCCCTGCACCCAAACCAACCCTAGTTCCCCCCCCCCCCAACCCCCAAAAGAAAAGTCACCTCTCGCCCAGTGCTTAGTGTGAGCAATTTTGATTTCCTGCTCTGATACCATGTTGAAATTAGGTCTTTGGCCTAACTCACACCTCAAAAGTTAGCTCAAAGAAAGGAGGATTGTTCAAGCCTTATAAGGAGTCTACTCATCTCATTAACCATCGATGTGGGACTTTTGTCATTTTTTAACAAAAACATCCGTCGATGAAAAATATTTTCTTTCTTACCAAACACACCATTTATCGTGTTACTCTTCTATTTTTCAAATTTACTATGTTGGTTCAATGGCAAAGGTGGAACTCAGTTAAGTTTTGCTCTGCCCTCCTCCACAACTCACAAGGATTTGAATCCCCTTGCCATCGTACGCAAATATTCTTCCACAAAGATATTACTATATAGTTATAAGAAAATTGGTCCTCCTGCACCCAAATGGGAACGTGACGATGTGATAATTTTTACTAAACGATAAGCCTACCAAGTTTGAATATATATCATGGAGACTCTCATACTAATTTAGATATATTTGATACATTCGTTACATTAATTTATGGACAAACAATTGAAGGAAAATATATTTTAATCCATCACCTTCATCACAGTCAGACAATTCAATTCAAATTATTTGGTTACTTCTTAACTAATTGGAGCAATAATTGGTTTAGACAGCTTTGATTTAATTAAAATTAAAACTCATGATAATTTTTCTATAACGTAATTGAAAATTGACTTGAAAACGTGTTATAGTCTATTAGAAGCTTAAGATAGAGATATATTGTTGTGTTGTTCATGGATCTTCTATATTATAAATAAATTATAATAAGATTGTAAAATGTAATTTGCACATATATATTTGGCATTGAGTATGGAAGTCGGTTTAATATATTGTTTGTCATACATCACCTCAATAAATGGTCTTATCATTAGTTATTGCAAATGTTAACATATAGAAAAGTGTGCCCCTTATTTAATTAATCTGGTCTTGCCAATTTTCAGGAAATATTTGTCCATGGGATAGTATGGACGATTAGAATTTCAATTTTATAAGTTTTGAATTTTAAAATAATGTATTATTAGCTTCATTTTAATAAAAATTTTAATTAAAAATGAGTGATATTAAATTTTTTGATTCGTTTTGTTCTTTCTGAGCAAATTTTCAAGGCAAAAAGTAATAAACTTATTAAAGATGGAGTTTTGTTCCTAAAACAAGCCAAGTCAAAAGTCTAAGACGGCATATTTATATTTGTCCAGATAAAAATTTATTTTATGCGGGTCGATTATCATATCAAAGTTAGAAGATTTATCGTAACTTCTAACTATTATACCGTCCAGATAAAGAATTAAAAAATATATATATATTAGAATCTTGTGGCATCTAGCCTTACATTAAAAACATATTTAATATACTAAAATGCCATTTAGTCTAGTAGTGTTAATTGTTAAACATGCTATGTGAAAAGCATAGAAATAAGAGAATTGTTAAGATAGAAATAAGACAAACAAATTTAAAATGAATGAGTATTTAAAAACGAAAGCATAAATAGAATTGTATAGTGAAAATCTCTATCAAAGATAGAAGTAATCAAATGTAAGATCCTCCATTAATTAGTCGCTAATGGAGGCTGAACATATCGTTCTCCACTTGATAGCAATAGACAATAAATAAATTACTTATAATTAATAGTTATTTGTCCAAATCTTTGATCGACATAGAATTACGTAGTGTGAAATAAATTAAAATCAACATCATTAATTTGATCATGCACTATTTGGTGACATTGACCTATTTAACCAACCAAAAAAAAAAAGTATTTGGTTACATTATTTTTATTTGGATATTAACATAATTGTGGCAATTAAGAAGATAGAATTGAGTTGATCACTAGCAACTTTAACAAGTTCAGTACGTTTTTTTCTAAAATTCACACTTTCGTAATTTCTTTATACTAAAAGTTGATAATGCATGGAATAGAAAATCCGTGTGTAATATGACTCATGAGTGTGTTAAATAGACAAATGAAATTTTAATTTGCCATACTTGATTTTCTGTCCTAATTTACTACATACATTTTAATTTATTTATTTACTTTTGACTTATTATGAAAATTGAAAAAAAATATTTTAA
Source organism: Solanum lycopersicoides (assembly GCA_022817965.1). NCBI lineage: Eukaryota > Viridiplantae > Streptophyta > Magnoliopsida > Solanales > Solanaceae > Solanum > Solanum lycopersicoides. The sequence goes on from CM040620.1 coordinate 76,570,137, forward strand.
AAAAACTTATAAATCTATTGGTTTTACTCAACAAAAAAATGTATTTCTCTTACATGAAATTTGTGATCTTAAATTAAAGTTATATGAAATATATCATAATATTTCTAATATTGTTGTTTAAACATTTTTTTAAAACATATTGTTGTTTAAACATATGTATTATGTGAAATATTGAAATTTAAAAATAGCTAAAAAGAGAGAGAGAGAAAGATTTTTTTAATTAATGTTGTTTACTAGGTATAAACATTAGTTAAGCTGTCAAAATGAAATCAACATCAACTTTAATTAAATTAAAGATTGTCTATGAATTTTACTTTGTTCTTCCAAGAATATCTCATAAATTTTGTATTGATTCAATTTTTCCATTCATTTGGTTATTTAGAGAAGTGCTAAATGGTCAGAAAAATGTGGCCAGAATTTGGCCAAAATAGTAAAAAAGACTATTATAGCCTTTCCCTCTAAAATAAAATTAACTTTTTGATATTTTCAAAATAGTAAGAGCATTAATTATTTTGATAAAATTAATTTTCTGGGTCCCATGCTTTATTACTTCTTCAATTCTTTTTGTTTTTGTCATTTCACTTCTCCTTCTTGACTTTTTTTTAACTCTTCTTATAAAAAAAATTAGAATATGGTGAAAGTATGTAATTACATTTAAGCACTTAAATTGGTTGAAACAATAAAAGTATTTATTTTTGGAAAACTTACATAAATATACTATAATAAAAAAATATTTACCATTTATAGCAATAATATTTCTTTTTCACTTGATCACTTTTAATTCATTTATAATACAAGTTTGATTCATATTATAAAGAATAATTTTTTATTCACATATAATACAAATTTTAAATATAGATAATTCATTTATCACACATTTTAATACACTTATAATACAATGTGTCAAATTTTTACCAAACAAACTAATATATTTTAAAAACCAATTGTAAAATTCATATATAATTCATATATATTGTATATATAATTCACTTTTAATACATATTGCAGATTTAACATAGTATTGCTATAAATGATAATAAATAAAAAGTATTGCTAAAATCAGTAATTATTTATTAAAATATATCAATTTATGTAATTTTTCCTTTATTTTATGTATCTATTGAAACTTCATCAATGTAAAATATTTTTTAAGAGCACCAAGAAAATCATAATTTCCTGGAGAAAAAAAACATAATTTATTTGCTTTAATGTCAATTCTCTATGTATATATAATTAATACATTAATTATTATTTTTTGTAATATGACTCCGTTTATTACACTCTCTATATTTCAAATTTTAAATATTTACACTTTATGTGCTATAAGAAATATACACTTACACCTCTAACTAAGTTTATTTATAATTAATTATATCAAAATATAATTATTAAATAATAAAGTAAAAATATATTTAAAAAATGTTTTTGTGATATTATTCTTAAAAATTAATTAGGGTCGATACTTGTAAGTAATAAAAAATTTATGATTTTTGTATGTTTTAATGTTTATCATATATAAAGTGTTTTGAGTTTTGCCTGACTTTTATTGAAATATTTTCAAATTATACTTACAAAATTATTTAAATATGTATTTTAAATTTATTTGAACGCAACTTCATAAACATATTTAGTTAGAACTCATATTAATAATAATAAATAAGTAATAGTTCACATATTATCAAGTCAACATAATATAAGGGTGCAAAACTATCGCACTGATGAAATATATGATTTTTATAATATTGTGATATTTGCATCTCTAAAGCGATTCGAGTTTTGATTGTCGTTATTAATATAGTTTTTAGATTATATGTTAAAATATTCAAATAAATAGCCTAAATTTATTTAAACATAATAATTTATAAAATTATATACTTTTCATATTAATAACAAATATGAGTAATGATCTATAAGTTATCAAATTGAAGTAATATAGTGCGGATACAAGACTATAATTAACATTAACACGTTACTCTCAGGGATTCTCAGCAATATGCAATATAAGTAAAAAAAATATGAATTCTGAAATTTACAAGTGAATGATAATGATTAATACGATTTTTCACTAATTAATTAATTATTTATATATTGTGTGTGTTTTCTTTTAGAAAAATAATAATATAATCTTGGGACTAAGTTATTTTAAATAACTATTAATTAATAATAATGCAATTTTCGTAGTGATGTCTTGAATTAAGAAAGTTATTTCTTATTATATAATTGTCTTAATATCAATGTTGACTACTCTCTTTTTAATATAATACTAACATTGATATATATAGAATAATCAAATATGATATAGAATATTTTTTACATTTCATTACTATATCACATTATTTGTTTGATCTTCATAATAATAATATTGTGCAGATTATGTCGAATTATTTTTAGGAGAAAAAAATTTGATATACTCCTTAATTTTGTGATATAGAGATAATATATATTCCATAAAGAAAAGGTCACATATACATTTATTGTTACATGAGCAAATTAAATAACTTATATATCATTTTTTGACTAATGAAAGTTATACTTTAGATTTTTAATTTATTTATTTTAGTTATTTAACCAAACAATATTCACATAGAGGAAAATTAAATAGTTTTTTCGGTGATTTTATTTTTGAGTTTTTTAATTCAACGATTAATTTGGGTCTTAATTATCGCCCTTATGAATATATTTGTTTATCATTATTTGAGTTTGTTGTTCATGTTTAATTTTTCGCTTTCATTCTTTAGTGTAGAAAGCATGAGAATTAAAAAGAAATAAAAAAAATAGTGATCGAAATAAAAATAATTATATTTTTAAAAAAGCAAACTAAAATTAATCATTTTTTTGCGGTTATATTGAATTTTATTTTGTAGTTGTAAAAATGTTGATGCATCTATAATAGACTTTGCAAGAAGATAAGTGAAAAATTAAATTTGATCATCAACATAGTATATCAAAATTAATCATGAAATTAAAGAAGATAAAAAATAAAATAAAAAAGGACAAAAATTCATGTATGAAGAAGATCAAATATAACTCGAAATATTTCGAGAAGGGTCAAATATACCTTTTATATTTTTATTTTGTTAAAAAAGTTAAATAAGTTTTTCACTTTTATCAGCGAAAAATGATCTTGGCTCTTCAAATATATATACCTCAAAATACTATGATAAGGGTCATACATACCTTGTATAATTTTTATTTTATCAAAAAAATAATTTTGAATCAATTTTTTGACTTCTCCAGCTAAAAAAGATTTAGTTATATCAAAGTTATATATGTAACAATTGAAATAGATGTGAACCACCTTCTTTTAACAAAAAAAGAAAATATTATCTCTAAATCACAAAGTTGAGAAATATAATTTATTATATTATTATTATTATTATTAGTAGTAGTAGTAGTAATAGTAATAGCAGTATTAATATATAAATGACCAATATATATGACACTTTTGATTAATAGTTTACTTGTTAAGTTATTTTATGAATTTTTAATTTGAATTGCTTGTGAGATAAATTTAATATTATTAGTGTTTATCTTATCATTTAAATTTTAAATTTTATTTCTTAATTTTAAATTTTAAATTTGTGTTCTTTAAAATTTATATTGGAAAGTAGAGGGAAGAAAAGAAATTATTAAGGCTATTATTTTGTAGTCTTTTTAAAAGAAATTGAAATTAACATGTAATTATAAATTATGAGAATGTGGGAACAAGTCTAATTCCCATGCATTGGGAAACTTTTATGTTTTAAAAAATAATTAATAAACTTAAATTTAAATAAGGGTAAAAATGTCAAAAAATAAATCTGTTTATAGTGTGAATGCACCATTCTGGCCATTCTGGTCAAAAGGATTTTTCCGATTATTTAATAGTCATATTCTTTTGAATGTTGACAATTTATGAATGTGTTGCATTCAAATATTTTCGTCTTTGTGGCTATATTATACACACGTGATATTCAAATCGAGGTTTGAAAAAAGAAAAAAATACACTATTAGAACTAATGTAATTGCGTATCCACGGAAGAAATAAATAAAATTTCAATAACCTTTTGAGAAAATTAGTAAATTAGTCACAATTTCTAACTTAATTAGTAAAAATATCTATACTTTAAAATAATTATTTAAAATATCAAAATATCAATATTTTAAAAAATAATTTGTATTCAAATACCATTATTTCTTTCCTTTGATTTCTCAAAACAGTCTAACATTAAATATATTCACTATCCATTTACACTTTTTTCTATTCCTAAACTTTAATAACATTAAATTTATTTCCATCTTTGAGGTTTTCAATTTTTTTTCTCTTTTACCAAAATTTCACTATTATTTTCTCTCTTATTTTTGAAGAAGAACTAATTATTTAAGTTCACATCAATTTGTTTAGATCTATCGATTAATTCAAGAAATCTTTCAATACATAAAGGTATTTTCGAAATCATCATTTATTTTGCGAGATTTCATGAGATTTTGTTTTCAAAACAAAAAGTTATGTTGAATTTTGGATTGTATGTATTATAGATTTTTCGTCATTTTTTTTATTTTTATGTGAGTTTGTTACATACTTATCAAATATTTATGCATTTCAGATTTTTAGTATTTGAAACACTTTTTTTTATTTTTTATGATTTTGTTTTCATATTCGAGATTTAGTAGATTGTAATTTGTAGTAATCCACATTAGCATTCATACATAATATATTGTTTGATTTTTTTTTTTTTATATATTCATATTTAATAATTTGAATTTTGCTTATAGCACAAGTAAACACATATTCAGATTTGAATTTGGTGAAAAGAATTGGAAAAAAGGAACATAGCAGATAAAGAAGAAAGAGAGAGTCAAAGAAAAGAAGGTTGCAAAATTGTATTTGTACCAGAATAGTATTCATATTAATTTTTGTTTGTCAATTCTTTTTCTTTTACTCATCTGTATTTTTATTAAGAACATTGTATTTCTTTTTTATTTGAAGTCATTCAAATACGTAATTCATATGAATTTGTATTTCTTAAGCATAGATGTATCATATTTTATAACAGTCAATTTGTATTTTTTTAAGAATATTGAATCCTAATTATATCATTTTAAATATGTATGTTATCTCATATGAATTTGTATTTCTTAAGCATATATGTATCCTATTTTTAACACAAATTTGTAATTTTTTTAGAATATTGTATCCTCATTATATTATTTTCACCTATGTATGTTATTTGTTTTCTAGAATATTGTATTCTTATTTCTTTCATTGTCAATTTGTATTTTTTTTTATAATATTATATCCTTCCTCAATAGATTTATTATTTCCATCAAGTTTGTTATTTTTTCCAAAATCTTGTATCCTTTTATAAATCATATTCAAATATATTGAGATACAATCGATAATATTTTTGTAATACAGAAAAAAAGAAATTTATATGGCAATTATATAATACAATTTTGATAACCGAAATACAATTTGTAGTTTGAAAATAAAAAAAAATTAATTTAAATGGTTAAGTGAGCACATAAAATGTAAAAAATATTGGTATACAATTATAATGAAAACATAATAAAAAGAAAAGTTGATCTAATAGAATGAAAAAGGAATTTTTTTTGAAATTGTAACTAATGAGAATTTTAATTGATATGTTCCTTTTTCTAAAAAAAATATTATCTCCCTTGATTTTCTCCTTTCTAAATAATTTTAATCTTGAAAATCAAACAAATAAAAAATACATAACAAATTAAAATATTGATATTTTAAATAAATATTAAAAGTGTGACTAAGAAAACCAATTAAATATTAAAATATTGATATTTTGAAAAATTTCCCCGAATAAAACTTGACAAATTTAAAATGTGATTGAAGTTTTTCATTTGGGTCAACTATATGAATTATAAGCACACTCTTTGAAAGGTAAGTCAAAGGCAGACCAGACCGTAAAATATAGTTTGGAAATTCTTAAGGGATAATTGTATATAATAGCAAACTAATAATCTAAAATAAATGGAGTAGCTAGGGTTTGATTTAATTGTGCTCCATAGCAAACGTTTGCAAAAAATTGCCAGGCGTCTCTCTCCCAAATATCTCGCTCGCCACTCTCCTCCAATCTCTCCCTCACTTCCTCACTTTTTATACAAACACAAGTGTATAAAAATTATTTCTAATTGTATAAAGCAGAGGAAAATTGTATAAATACATATATTCTTGTTCCCCTCTTTTTCCTCTTCCAGATCTCGCTCGCCACTCTCCCAAATCGCGCTCGTCACCCTCGCCTTTCTCACTTATACAAACATAAGCGAAATGTATAAATTGCGTTTCTGTTTGTATAAAGCGTGAGAAAAATTGTATACACACATGCAAGTACATATATTTTCGTTCTATACACTTATAATTATACAATAAAAATACTCCCCTGCCCAGTTTCTTTTTCCTTTCTCTCTTTCTCGTTTTATACATTTTTTAAATTGTATCTAATTTCTCTCTTTCTCGTTTTATACAATTCAATTCAATTGTATATTCCTTGTCAAGTCTCTTTTGTCTTTCTCTCTTTCTCATTTTATACAAATTCAAATTGTATATAATCGTTCTATACACTTATAATAATACAATTCATTTTATACACTTCATTTTTATACAGTTTCTGTCCAAGTGACTTTCTATTTCTCATTTTATACACTTCATTTTATACAATTTGCTTCAATTGTATATGTATAACGAATTATACAGTTTTTATGTTTGTTATGGAGCGCAATTATACAAACTTTGCTATAGCATACAAATATAAATTTTTTATTTGCTATATATGAAAATTGCCCAATTCTTAATGCAAAAGTATCAAATCAAGGCCCAATTTCCAAAAAGACCAAGAAAATATACCAATCAAAATTTTCTCTTCAAATCATTCAACACTCTTTTGAAATCAAATTTTTAATAAATAAATATAAATTAATTTATTTTAATTAATTAAATTAATCGATCATGAATTAATCATTTTCGTTTATCTATATTAGTCAAATCATATTTTTAAGATTAATACTCTTAAGGGTAAAATAGGAAAAATAGTGTCATTTATGTATTGATATTGATAATTTACCAAGTTATCCCTATTAAATAATTTTTAGTATTAGGTTTGAAAAATGATTTGAAGAATAAATATTTAATATTGAGGATAAACACATGAAAAAATTAATTATCTTTTCTTGTTATATAAAACATAATAAGTAAAAATAAAAATTTATTATAGAAATAAGTGACAAATAATTAGTATAAGAAAATATTAAAGATCATCTATTTTACTAAGAACAACATAAATAATAGTAGAAACTAAGACAGCATTCGAAAACATTGAAAAAGGTTAGTAATTTAGTTAGTGAATTACATAATTTTATATTGTTGATAGGTAAGATTTTGATTCTCTATTCTGTAATTCGCTCTTAATTTTCTTTTACTTGCAATTTGTTTTCTTTTTCCTTTTTCTAGAAAGGGCATTTTCAAAATTTTAATGTTGAATGAAATATATTTTCTGAATGGCTAAATACATAAAAAAAAAATCTAAACTTGACAGCAAAACTCACTTTAATACTTAAACAATACGGATATTTAAATAATTATCCGTAAAATTTAGGAGGTAAATAATTATCCGTAAAGTTAAATAATAAACTATGGACATGAGAAAAGTGACATGCCACTTTCTTTTGATAAAAAAAGATTAGGAAGATTTATCTCTTTTTTTGGCTTTTCCTCTCATCTATTTTTTTTTTAAATCTTACGTTTAAAAGAATAGTTACATAATTCACACTTCTTAAGTTTTATAACTCTCACATCTTTTATATTTAAAGGCTCTAAATATTTAGTTCGTAAGTTATTTTTATCTTTAAAATTAATATTTTACTCTCTCCATTTCAAATTGATTGTTCGATTTTGACTTGGCACGAAATTAAAACAAAAATAAAAAAAAAGACTCTTAGATTTCATTGCCTTAAACTAAAAGCTTGTTAAATGCATCAAAATATTTTCTTATTCTCGTGATCTTAAAAAAATAGATAGAAAGTTTGAAAGTTAAAAATTGATTGAAAAAAGAAAGAAAAGAGACATTCTTAATTGAACAAATTCTCCCACTTGCTTTTGTTTGTTTCCAGCATGTGTAGTGCGTAAGTTGATAAAAGAATGAATATTTAGAAGAGAAACTTTCATACATAGCAATTCAAAAATAGCTTAATTACTCTTCATAACTATATTTTAATAATTATCATTCGTAGTTACACGTTATAGGGAGAAAAGAGGCGAGCGAGACTGAGAGAGAGGAGAGTGGCGAGTGAGAGAGGGCAAAAAGTGGAAGAGAAGTGAATTATATATGTATATCGGTTAGATAATTGTATATTATAAATATGTATTTATGATATGGCAAGCGAAATTGGGAGAGAGAGGAGGGAGGCAAGCGAGATTGACAGAGGAAGGAGAGAGGCGAGCAAGATTGGGAGAGAGAGGAAAGAGAATGGGACAAAGGTGAATTATATATGTATATCGGTTAGATAATTGTATATTATACATATGCATTTTATATATAGCAAGTGAGATTGGGAGAGGGAGGAGAGAGCGAGCTAGACTGGAAGAGGGGGGAGAGAGGGGAGCGAGATTGTGAGAGAAAGGAGAGAGGCGAACGAGAGAAGCCAGAGAGTGGGAGAAAAATGAATTATATATGAATATCAGTCAAATAATTGTATGTTATACATATGTATTTGTATATTTTGGCGAATTATACATAGACAAACGTGACTAATTATACAAACTTAATTATATAATGTCAGTCGCGAGTGATAATTATAGCAAATTATAGCTATAATAACTAATTAAATAGTATAATTTACTTAACCACGTAATTTCTCCAAATTTTTAGAAGTCAAGAAAAGAAGTGAAAGTTTCTTTCCACAATTTTTTTTATGTATAGATTAGAAAGTTAATTTTAAGCCTTCTTTTTTACCAAATCAAAATCTAGAAATTGTCTTCCCTTTCCAATGAAACAAAGTTAGACCCCAAAAATTTGGGGGCCTAAAGCCCAAAACTTTAGATGCATTACCAAATAAGATTAACTCCTTGTATATATTATCTGTTCTGGCTTCCATATGACAAACGATGGGACATTAATGTTACAAGAAACTTATAGTATATGACATAAAAATACTCCATTTGGATCACTAAACCTTGTATAAATTTTTCATGGTTTCTTTTCTGGCAAATCGACATATCCAGCATCAACGCGATCCTCCAACACAGTCTTTCTCCTCTTTGATTCTTCAAAGCTTTGAATGTAACGGCTCGCGAAGAAATGGAAGTATATGAAGTTTAGTATTCCCAATCCAGCAATAAGAAGGTAAAAACGTTCTAGCTTGTTTTCATTTAGGTCATGACCTCCCAACCATCGCTTTCCACCGTGTAGCCTGCTTAAAATCTCAACCAAATTGACAATGAGTGTGTTGAGGTAACTGGCAATGCTTAGGCTCAAGAAGAAAATTGCTCCAGCTACACTTCTCATCGTCTCTGGTACTTGGTTATTCAAGAATTCCATGACGGATACCGCGGCAAATGCTTCTGTCAAGCCTGATAAGATGAATTGAGGCAAAAAGTATGCAATGCCAAGTGGAGATAGGAATGTGCCTTGTTTCAGGGCTAAGTCGCGGCGTCTTGTTTCAACTAATGCAGCTACTAATAAGCAAAGAATCGCCATGATAATACCGATTTTGATTCTTATCTGGAGGGACAATCTAGCTTCTTTCTTAGAGATTTTCGATGCATTTGGAACGTATACACATTCGTAGATGAAGATCCATATAGCCAGGGCAATCATGGATGCTAGTCCCATCCATCCAGGAGGAATCATGAAATTCCCAACTTTTGTGTTGGATTGAATTACTTGAAGTACCCCGAACGTATTCATCTGTTCCATTGTGATGAAACAAGTAATTCCAGCTACCCAAACCGGTAAAATCCCAACGACACATTTCAGTCTTTCCACCTGTTCGACATTACAGAGTCTCCAGCTATCTTTAGCAACTCCTCCAGTATTCAATTCACTGTTAGGATCAACAATCACCGCGGCCTTATCAAGGAACTTGAATCTGTCCGTGTGCCTAAGCACCGATAGCTCGTTTTCTGATTCTCTGGTTTCAGGATCATAAAGGGAACTTGCTGTTGGTAGATCATGAATGTGTCTTTTTCTACAAGCTGCATTTATAACCTTTGCCATATCGATAAAAACACATCCTTGAGGCTTCAAACGGATATAAGAGTTGCGACCAATCAAGAAAATCATAATGGAAAGAGCTAAACAGCAAGTTGGAATTAGGAAGCCTATAAACCAACTGATATTGGTCTGGATATAGATAACAACTGTGAGGGCAATGATAAGTGCTATAGTGAATGAGAAGTACCACCAATTGAAGAAACTTTTGAGCTGAGACCTTCCCTTCTCTGTGTTGGTATCGAATTGATCAGCCCCAAATGCGATGTTGCAGGCTCGAATACCTCCTGAACCTATAGCCATAAATCCAAGACCTGCAAAAAGGTAAGCCAGCTGCCATTTTTGTGGCTCTTCACAACGTGCATTACCCTGACAATGAGGTGGCCTGAGTTCATCGATTCCAGCTGTTAATGTCACCATCCCCATCCCCTGCCAAAAAAAGAAACAGAATTCGGGGCTTTCAAGCAATGCTATTTATTATAAATCTTTTTTATCCTGTAAAACCCCTAAAAATTTTGTTGATATTTCTGTTACCAAATTTTCATTCAGAATGATTGTAATAACCCGGATTAGGACAACATACTTGCTACTATATAGACTCACATTTAAGTTGAGACTTAAGCCATATTACACTCGAATAATCGTTAAATTGCACGAAAAAAACAGGGAAATTAGATAAAAGGAAGTATAAAAGTACCAGAAAAGAAGCAAGGGAACCAAAGAGTAGAGTGAGGAACCTGCCAAGGTGAGCATCAGCTAAGAAGGCACCAGCTATAGGGGTAATATTGGAGCAGCCAGACCATATACTCACCACATTTACCAAAAATACACCTCCCATATTATATTTGGTTCGCAAATATGTAGTCATGTTCGATATCAAACTAACCGATGCCAATTTCTCAAACGATTCATTCCCTTGACAAAACAACAACAATCAACATATCATCAACATGGTGGTTCGTTACATATAAATATATTTATTTTGGTTAACAAAATTCATGTGTTGGTTACCAAGAATGAAAGCGATGGCTGTCCATCCTCCTTTTTTTCTTGCGGAACATTTTGGAGTAATATTTTGTTCTTCTTCTTCTTCGGAGGATGAATGACTTGCATTGATAATCTCATCAGCCATTTCCCCTCCTCTCTATATGTTAATTGTTAATTATCAAATTGCAAACAATCAAGATGTTGCTTCTTTCAACTTCATGTGTTTTGTAGAAAATGAATTTGGAAAACAAAAGGTAACCGACGCTCAAACAGCTTGCATTCAATGAGAAGAGAGAGAAAAAAAGGGGAGGAATGAATTGGATTAATGGCTAACACACATTACATTCCCAAAAATTGTGGGATATGCCTGGTTATTCTTGTTTTTCTCTTCAGAAAGAAAGATTTAACACAATAATATTAAAGTAAAATACTAGTATTGGAAAAATTAAATGATATTTAAAGTAAAATAACTTAATTGGAGCTCTCAACTAAATTCAAATCGCATTATAGGGTCCCATTCACCGCGAAAGGAGCTTGAAGCCAAAATCTCTGGACTGCATCATAACTCAGATTGGCTGTAACAGACTATTTCATGAGTGTGAAATGTTTTCCCCAAATTAAATAATCCAACTTTAAGCTAGCGTTTCAACATAGATTTCCAAATATACTTGGCAAATATTATTTGAGTGAATTTCACTATGTGTTTGATCATAGTATTAGGAAATATATTTCACTTTTTAGAAACATATGATTTATACCATAAATTTTAAAAATATCAAAACTAATCATAAGTTTGTATTACAAGTTAATTGAATCTTGTTACAAGAATAACAAATAGTGTCCATGACACTAGAGCAATGTGGTGATTTGGAGTGAGTGCACAATCATCATTTCATACTTCGTGAAATAGACAAAACATGATTTTGTTATCTTGAGCCGATTGTTCATCATTTTCATTAATAATCATATTATCATTTAACATTCACAGAATATTTCATCACTACTTTGGAATTAACGTAAAAAATTATGTAATCAACGTAAACAACAATTATAGAGGGTGTTTTTGTAAACGATAA